>JAOTQM010000740.1:0-34033 GCA_026939265.1 Oreonectes daqikongensis
TCCTGTCAGATTTGTGTTTCCTGACATGTCCCTGAAAAAAAAAGATGAGAACTGATGAAAACATTACTTTAACACTATTTCATGTTCCTAGTATGGTTAAGTGGTCAGAATAAAGCTTTCTTGCAAAACTCATGTTCCTGTCAGATTTTGTTTCCTGACATGTCCTGAAAAAAAAAGATGAGAACTGATGAAAACATTACTTTAACACTCATTTCATGTTCCTAGGGTGGCTTGAGTGTCAGAAAAAGCTTTCTTTTAAAAAAATCATGTTCCTGTCAGATTTGTCTTTCCTGACATGTCCCTGAAAGAAAAAGATGAGAACTGATGAAAACATTACTTTAACACTTATTTCATGTTCCTAGAATGGTATTGAGTGTCAGAATAAAGCTTTGCTTGCAAAACTCATATTCCTGTCAGATTTTGTTTCCTGACATGTCCCTGAAAAAAAGATGAGAACTGATGAAAACATTACTTTAACACTCATTTCATGTTCCTAGGGTGGCTTGAGTGTCAGAATAAAGCTTTCTTTTTTAAAAACTCATGTTCCTGTCAGATTGTCTTTCCTGACATGGCCCTGAACGAAAAAGATATGAACTGATGAAAAACATTACTTTAACAGTTTTTCATGTTCCTAGGGTGGCTTGAGTGTCAGAATAAAGCTTTCTTTAAAAACTCATATTCCTGTCAGATTTGTGTTTCCTGACATGTCCCTGAAAAAAAGATGAGAACTGTAGAAAACATTACTTTAACACTCATTTTAGGTTCCCAGGATGGCCTGTGTAAGAAAAAAGCTTTCTTTGCAAAACTCATTTCCTGTCAGATTTGTGTTTCCTGACATGTCCCTGAAAGAAAAAGATGAGAACTGATAAAACATTACTTTAACACTCATTTCATGTTCCTAAGGTGGCTTGAGTGTCAGAAAAAAGCTTTCTTTGCAAAACTATGTTCCTGTCAGATTTGTCTTTCCTGACATGGAAAAAAAGATAAGAACTGTAGAAAACATTACTTTAACACTCATTTAGATTCCCAGGATGGCCTGTGAGTAAGAAAAAAGATTTCTTTGCAAAACTCATTTTCCTGTCAGATTTGTGTTTCCTGACATGTCCCTGAAAGAAAAAGATGAGAACTGATAAAACATTACTTTAACACTCATTTCATGTTCCTAAGGTGGCTTGGGTGTCAGAAAAAAGCTTTCTTTAAAAACTCATGTTCCTTTCAGATTTGTCTTTCCTGACATGGCCCTGAACGAAAAAGATGAGAACTGATGAAAACATTACTTTAACAGTTTTTCATGTTCCTAGGGAGCTTGTGTGTCAGAATAAAGCTTTCTTTTTAAAACTCTTGTTCCTGTCAGATTTGTGTTTCTGATATGCCCCTAAACAAAAAAGATGACAACTTATGAAAACATTACTTTAACACTCATTTCATGTTACTAGAGAGGTATTGAGTGTCAGAATAAAGCTTTCTTTGCAAAACTCATGTTCCTGTCAGATTTGTCTTTCCTGACATGGCCCTGAACGAAAAAGATGAGAACTGATGAAAACATTACTTTAACAGTTTTTTCATGTTCCTAGGGTGGCTTGTGTGTCAGAATTAAGCTTTCTTTTTAAAACTATTGTTCCTGTCAGATTTGTGTTTCCTGATCTGTCCCTGAACGAAAAAGATGAGAACTGATGAAAACATTACTTTAACAGTTATTTCATGTTCCTAGAAAGGTATGAGTGTCAGAATAAAGCTTTCTTTGCAAAACTCATGTTCCTGTCAGATTTGTCTTTCCTGACATGGCCCTAATCAAAAAAGATGAGAACTGATGAAAACATTACTTTAACACTCATTTCATGTTCCTAAGGTGGCTTGAGTGTCAGAATAAAGCTTTCTTTAAAAAACTCATGTTCCTTCAGATTGTCTTTCCTGACATGGCCCTGAACGAAAAAGATGAGAACTGATGAAAACATTACTTAACACAGTTTGTCATGTTCCTAGGGTGGCTTGTGTGTCAAAATAAAGCTTTTTGCAAAACTCATGTTCCTGTCAGATTTGTGTTTCCTGACATGTCCCTGAACGAAAAAGATGAGAACTGATGAAAACATTACTTTAACAGTTATTTCATGTTCCTAGAATGCCATTGAGTGTCAGAATAAAGCTTTCTTTTTAAAAACTTTGTTCCTGTCAGATTTGTGTTTCCTGACATGCCCTAAACAAAAAAGATGAGAACTGATGAAAACATTACTTTAACACTCATTTCATGTTCCTAGAAGGTATTGAGTGTCAGAATAAAGCTTTCTTTGCAAAACTCATGTTCCTGTCAGATTTGTCTTTCCTGACATGGCCCTGAACGAAAAGATGAGAACTTATGAAAACATTACTTTAACACTCATTTCATGTTCCTAGGAAGGTATTGAGTGTCAGAATAAAGCTTTCTTTGCAAAACTCATGTTCCTGTCAGATTTGTCTTTCCTGACATGGCCCCAATCAAAAAAGATGAGAACTGTAGAAAACATTACTTTAACACTCATTTCATGTTCCTGGGATGGCCTGTGTGTAAGAAAAAAGCTTTCTTTGCAAAACTCATGTTCCTGTCAGATTTGTGTTTCCTGACATGTCTCTGAACGAAAAAGATGAGAACTGATGAAACATTACTTTAACAGTTATTTTATGTTCCTAGAAGGTATTGAGTGTCAGAATAAAGCTTTCTTTGCAAAACTCATGTTCCTGTCAGATTTGTGTTTCCTGACATGCCCTAACGAAAAAGATGAGAACTGATAAAAACATTACTTTAACACTTTTTTCATGTTCCTAGGGTGGCTTGTGTGTCAGAATAAAGCTCTTTGCAAAACTCATGTTCCTGTCAGATTTGTCTTCCTGACATGCCCTGAACGAAAAAAGATGAGAACTGATAAAACATTACTTTAGTTTTTTCATGTTCCTAGGGTGGCTTGTGTGTCAGAATAAAGCTTTCTTTGCAAAACTCATGTTCCTGTCAGATTTGTCTTTCCTGACATGGCCCTGAACGAAAAAGATGAGAACTGATGAAAACATTACTTTAACAGTTTTTTCATGTTCCTAGGGTGGCTTGTGTGTCAGAAAAGCTTTCTTTAAAAACTATGTTCCTGTCAGATTTGTGTTCCTGACATGTCCCTGAACGAAAAAGATGAGAACTGATAAAACATTACTTTAACAGTTTTTCATGTTCCTAGAAAGGTATTGAGTGTCAGAATAAAGCTTTCTTTGCAAAACTCATGTTCCTGTCAGATTTGTCTTTCCTGACATGGCCCCAATCAAAAAAGATGAGAACTGTAGAAAACATTACTTTAACACTCATTTCATGTTCCTAGGATGGCCTGTGTGTAAGAAAAAAGCTTTCTTTGCAAAACTTATGTTCCTGTCAGATTTGTGTTTCCTGATATGCCCTGAAGGAAAATATGAGAACTGATGAAAACATTACTTTAACAGTTATTTCATGTTCCTAGAAAGGTATTGAGTGTCAGAATAAAGCTTTCTTTGCAAAACTCATGTTCCTGTCAGATTTGTCTTTCCTGACATGCCCTAATCAAAAAAGATGAGAACTGTAGAAAACATTACTTTAACACTCATTTTATGTTCCCAGGATGGCCTGTGTGTAAGAAAAAAGCTTTCTTTGCAAAACTCATGTTCTTGTCAGATTTGTGTTTCCTGACATGCCCTGAACGAAAAAGATGAGAACTGAAGAAAACATTACTTTAACACTCATTTCATGTTCCTAGGGTGGCTTGTGTGTCAGAATAAAGCTTTCTTTGCAAAACTAATGTTCCTGTCAGATTGGTCTTTCCTGACATGGAAAAAAAAGATAAGAACTGTAGAAAACATTACTTTAACACTCATTTATGTTCCCAGGATGGCCTGTGTGTCAGAAAAAGCTTCTTTGCAAAACTCATATTCCTGTCAGATTTTGTTTCCTGACATGTCCCTGAAAAAAAAGATGAGAACTGATGAAAACATTACTTTAACACTTATTTCATGTTCCTAGAATGGTATTAGTGTCAGAATAAAGCTTTCTTTGCAAAACTCATATTCCTGTCAGATTTGCTTCCTGACATGTCCCTGAAAAAAAAAGATGAGAACTGATGAAAACATTACTTTAACACTCATTTCATGTTCCTAGGGGGCTTGAGTGTCAGAAAAAAGCTTTCTTTAAAAACTCATGTTCCTGTCAGATTTGTCTTTCCTGACATGTCCCTGAAAGAAAAAGATGAGAACTGATGAAAACATTACTTTAACAGTTTTTTCATGTTCCTAGAAAGGTAATGAGTGTCAGAATAAATCTTTCTTTGCAAAACTCATGTTCCTGTCAGATTTTTGTTTCCTGACATGTCCCTGAAAAAAAAGATGAGAACTGATGAAAACATTACTTTAACACTCATTTCATGTTCCTAGGGTGGCTTGAGTGTCAGAATAAAGCTTTCTTTAAAAAACTCATGTTCCTGTCAGAATTGTCTTTCCTGACATGGCCCTGAACGAAAAAGATATGAACTGATGAAAACATTACTTTAACAGTTTTTTCATGTTCCTAGGGTGGCTTGTGTGTCAGAATAAAGCTTTCTTTGCAAAACTCATATTTCTGTCAGATTTGTATTTCCTGACATGTCCCTGAACAAAAAAGATGAGAACTGTAGAAAACATTACTTTAACACTCATTTTAGGTTCCCAGGATGGCCTGTGTGTAAGAAAAAAGATTTCTTTGCAAAACTCATTTTCCTGTCAGATTTGTGTTTCCTGACATGTCCCTGAAAGAAAAAGATGAGAACTGATAAAACATTACTTTAACACTCATTTCATGTTCCTAAGGTGGCTTGAGTGTCAGAAAAAAGCTTTCTTTGCAAAACTAATGTTCCTGTCAGATTTGTTTCCTGACATGGAAAAAAAAGATAAGAACTGTAGAAAACATTATTTAACACTCATTTAGATTCCCAGGTTGGCCTGTGTGTAAGAGAAAAAGATTTCTTTGCAAAACTCATTTTCCTGTCAGATTTGTGTTTCCTGACATGTCCCTGAAGAAAAAGATGAGAACTGATAAAACATTACTTTAACACTCATTTCATGTTCCTAAGGTGGCTTGGTGTCAGAAAAAAGCTTTCTTTAAAAAACTCATGTTCCTTTCAGATTTGTCTTTCCTGACATGGCCCTGAACGAAAAAGATGAGAACTGATGAAAACATTACTTTAACAGTTTTTTCATGTTCCTAGGGTAGCTTGTGTGTCAGAATAAAGTTTTTTTTGCAAAACTCCTGTTCCTGTCAGGTTTGTGTTTCCTGACATGTCCCTGAACGAAAAAGATGAGAACTGATGAAAACATTACTTTAACAGTTATTTCATGTTCCTAGAATGCCATTGAGTGTCAGAATAAAGCTTTCTTTTTAAAACTCTTGTTCCTGTCAGATTTGTGTTTCTTGATATGCCCCTAAACAAAAAAGATGACAACTTATGAAAACATTACTTTAACACTCATTTCATGTTACTAGAAAGGTATTGAGTGTCAGAATAAATCTTTCTTTGCAAAACTCATGTTCCTGTCAGATTTGTCTTTCCTGACATGGCCCCAATCAAAAAAGATGAGAACTGTAGAAAACATTACTTTAACACTCATTTCATGTTCCTGGGATGGCCTGTGTGTAAGAAAAACAGCTTTCTTTGCAAAACTCATGTTCCTGTCAGATTTGTGTTTCCTGACATGTCTCTGAACGAAAAAGATGAGAACTGATGAAAACATTACTTTAACAGTTATTTATGTTCCTAGAAAGGTATTGAGTGTCAGAATAAAGCTTTCTTTGCAAAACTCATGTTCCTGTCAGATTTGTGTTCCTGATATGCCCCTAAACGAAAAAGATGAGAACTGATAAAAACATTACTTTACAGTTTTTTCATGTTCCTAGGGTGGCTTGTGTGTCAGAATAAAGCTTTCTTTGCAAAACTCATGTTCCTTTCAGATTTGTCTTCCTGACATGGCCCTGAACGAAAAAGATGAGAACTGATGAAAACATTACTTTAACAGTTTTTTCATGTTCCTAGGGTGGCTTGTGTGTCAGAATTAAGCTTTCTTTTAAACTATTGTTCCTGTCAGATTGTGTTTCCTGACATGTCCCTGAACGAAAAAGATGAGAACTGATTAAAACATTACTTTAACAGTTTTTCATGTTCCTAGAAAGGTATTGAGTGTCAGAATAAAGCTTTCTTTGCAAAACTCATGTTCCTGTCAGATTTGTCTTTCCTGACATGGCCCCAATCAAAAAAGATGAGAACTGTAGAAACATTACTTTAACTCTCATTTCATGTTCTAGAATGGCCTGTGTGTAAGAAAAAGCTTTCTTTGCAAAACTTATGTTTCTTGTCAGATTTGTGTTTCCTGACATGCCCCTGAAAGAAAAAGATTAGAACTGATGAAAACATTACTTTAACACTCATTTCATGTTCCTAGGATGGCTTGTGTGTAGAATAAAGCTTTCTTTGCAAAACTCATGTTTCTGTCAGATTGTGTTTCCTGACATGTCCCTGAAAAAAAAAGATGAGAACTGATGAAAACATTACTTTAACACTCATTTCATGTTCCTAGGGTGGCTTGAGTGTCAGAATAAAGCTTTCTTTAAAAAACTCATGTTCCTGTCAGATTTGTCTTTCCTGACATGGCCCTGAACGAAAAAGATGAGAACTGATGAAAACATTACTTTAACAGTTTTCATGTTCCTAGGGTGGCTTGTGTGTCAGAATAAAGCTTTCTTTGCAAAACTCATATTCCTGTCAGATTGTGTTTCCTGACATGTCCCTGAACAAAAAAGATGAGAACTGTAGAAAACATTACTTTAACACTTTTCATGTTCCTAGAAGGGCTTGAGTGTCAGAATAAAGCTTTCTTTGCAAAACTCATGTTCCTGTCAGATTTGTCTTTCCTGACATGGCCCTAATCAAAAAAGATGAGAACTGTGAGAAAACATTACTTTAACACTCATTTTATGTTCCCAGGATGGCTGTGTGTAAGAAAAAAGCTTTCTTTGCAAAACTTATGTTTCCTGTCAGATTTGTGTTTCCTGACATGCCCTGAACGAAAATATGAGAACTGAGAAAACATTACTTTAACACTCATTTCATGTTCCTAGGTGGCTTGTGTGTCAGAATAAAGCTTTCTTTGCAAAACTAATGTTCCTGTCAGATTGGTCTTTCCTGACATGGAAAAAAGATAAGAACTGTAGAAAACATTACTTTAACACTCATTTATGTTCCTAGGATGGCCTGTGTGTAAGAAAAAAGATTCTTTGCAAAACTCATATTCCTGTCAGATTTGTGTTCCTGACATGTCCCTGAAAAAAAAGATGAGAACTGATGAAAACATTACTTTAACACTTATTTCATGTTCCTAGAATGGTATTGAGTGTCAGAATAAAGCTTTCTTGCAAAACTCATGTTCCTGTCAGATTTGTGTTTCCTGACATGCCCTGAAAAAAAAAGATGAGAACTGATGAAAACATTACTTTAACACTCATTTCATGTTCCTAGAATGGTTGAGTGTCAGAATAAAGCTTTCTTTGCAAAACTCATGTTCCTGTCAGATTTGTCTTTCCTGACATGGCCTGAACGAAAAAGATGAGAACTGATGAAAACATTACTTTAACAGTTTCATGTTCCTAGGGTGGTTGTGTCAGAAAAAAGCTTTCTTTGCAAAACTCATGTTCCTGTCAGATTTGTCTTTCCTGACATGGAAAAAAAGATGAGAACTGTGAAAACATTACTTTAACACTCATTTTATGTTCCTAGGATGGCTTTGTGTAAGAAAAAAGCTTTCTTTGCAAAACTCATGTTCCTGTCAGATTTGTGTTTCCTGACATGTCCCTGAAAGAAAAAGATGAGAACTGATGAAAACATTACTTTAACACTCATTTCATGTTCCTAGGTGGCTTGAGTGTCAGAAAAAAGCTTCTTTGCAAAACTCATGTTCCTGTCAGATTTGTCTTTCCTGACATGGCCCTGAACGAAAAAGATGAGAACTGATGAAAACATTACTTTAACACTTTTTCATGTTCCTAGGGTGGCTTGTGTGTCAGAATAAGCTTTCTTTGCAAAACTCATGTTCCTGTCAGATTTGTGTTTCCTGACATGTCCCTGAACGAAAAGATGAGAACTGATGAAAACATTACTTTAACACTATTTCATGTTCCTAGGAATGCCTTGAGTGTCAGAATAAAGCTTTCTTTTTAAAACTCATGTTCCTGTCAGATTTGTGTTTCCTGACATGCCCTGAACAAAAAAGATGAGAACTGATGAAAACATTACTTTAACACTCATTTCATGTTCCTAGAAAGGTATTGAGTGTCAGAATAAAGCTTTCTTTGCAAAACTCATGTTCCTGTCAGATTTGTCTTTCCTGACATGTCCCTGAACGAAAAAGATGAGAACTGATGAAAACATTACTTTAACAGTTTTTTCATGTTCCTAGGGTGGCTTGTGTGTCAGAAAAAGCTTTCTTTGCAAAACTATGTTCCTGTCAGATTTGTGTTTCCTGACATGTCCCTGAACGAAAAAGATGAGAACTGATGAAAACATTACTTTAACAGTTTTCATGTTCCTAGAAAGGTAATGAGTGTCAGAATAAAGCTTTCTTTGCAAAACTCATGTTCCTGTCAGATTTGTCTTTCCTGACATGGCCCAATCAAAAAAGATGAGAACTGTAGAAAACATTACTTTAACACTCATTTCATGTTCCTAGAATGGCCTGTGTGTAAGAAAAAGCTTTCTTTGCAAAACTCATGTTCCTGTCAGATTTGTGTTTCCTGACATGCCCTGAACGAAAAATAGAAACTGATGAAAACATTACTTTAACACTCATTTCATGTTCCTAGGATGGCTTGTGTGTCAGAATAAAGCTTTCTTTGCAAAACTCATGTTCCTGTCAGATTTGTGTTTCCTGACATGTCCCTGAACGAAAAAGATGAGAACTGATGAAAACATTACTTTAACAGTTATTTCATGTTCCTAGAAAGCGTGAGTGTCAGAATAAAGCTTTCTTTGCAAAACTCATGTTCCTGTCAGATTGGTCTTCCTGACATGGCCCTAATCAAAAAAGATGAGAACTGTAGAAAACATTACTTTAACACTCATTTCATGTTCCTAGGGTGGCTTGAGTGTCAGAATAAAGCTTTTTTTAAAAAACTCATGTTCCTGTCAGATTTGTCTTTCCTGACATGGCCCTGAACGAAAAAGATGAGAACTGATGAAAACATTACTTAACAGTTTTTTCATGTTCCTAGGGTGGCTGTGTGTCAGAATAAAGCTTTCTTTGCAAAACTCATGTTCCTGTCAGATTTGTGTTTCCTGACATGTCCCTGAACAAAAAGATGAGAACTGATGAAAACATTACTTTAACAGTTATTTCATGTTCCTAGAAAGGCTTGAGTGTCAGAATAAAGCTTTCTTTGCAAAACTCATGTTCCTGTCAGATTTGTCTTTCCTGACATGGCCCTAACAAAAAAAGATGAGAACTGTGAGAAAACATTACTTTAACACTCATTTCATGTTCCTAGGATGGCCTGAGTGTCAGAAAAAAGCTTTCTTTGCAAAACTCATGTTCCTGTCAGATTTGTGTTTCCTGACATGCCCCTGAACGAAAAAGATGAGAACTGAAGAAAACATTACTTTAACACTCATTTCATGTTCCTAGGGTGGCTTGTGTGTCAGAATAAAGCTTTCTTTGCAAAACTCATGTTCCTGTCAGATTGGTCTTCCTGACATGGAAAAAAAGATGAGAACTGATGAAAACATTACTTTAACACTCATTTCAGTTCCTAGGATGGCTTGAGTGTCAGAAAAAAGCTTTCTTTGCAAAACTCATTCCTGTCAGATTTGTGTTTCCTGACATGTCCCTGAAAAAAAAAGATGAGAACTGATGAAAACATTACTTTAACACTCATTTCATGTTCCTAGGGTGGCTTGAGTGTCAGAATAAAGCTTTCTTTAAAAAACTCATGTTCCTGTCAGATTTGTCTTCCTGACATGTCCCTGAAAAAAAAAGATGAGAACTGATGAAAACATTACTTTAACACTTATTTCATGTTCCTAGAAGGGTATTGAGTGTCAGAATAAAGCTTTCTTTGCAAAACTCATGTTCCTGTCAGATTTGTCTTCCTGACATGGCCTGAACGAAAAAGATAAAAAGATGAGAATGATGAAAACATTACTTTAACAGTTTTCATGTTCCTAGGGTGGCTTGTGTGTCAGAATAAAGCTTTCTTTGCAAAACTCATGTTCCTGTCAGATTTGTCTTTCCTGACATGTCCCTGAACAAAAGATGAGAACTGTAGAAAACATTACTTTAACACTCATTTTATGTTCCAGGATGGCCTGTGTGTAAGAAAAAAGCTTTCTTTGCAAAACTATTTTCCTGTCAGATTGTGTTTCCTGACATGTCCCTGAAAGAAAAAGATGAGAACTGATAAAAACATTACTTTAACACTCATTTCATGTTCCTAGGTGGCTTGTGTGTCAGAAAAAAGCTTTCTTTGCAAAACTAATGTTCCTGTCAGATTTGTCTTTCCTGACATGAAAAAAAAAGAAGAACTGTAGAAAACATTACTTTAACACTCATTTTAGTTCCAGGATGGCCTGTGTGTAAGAAAAAAGATTTCTTTGCAAAACTCATTTCCTGTCAGATTTGTGTTTCCTGACATGTCCTGAAAGAAAAAGATGAGAACTGATAAAACATTACTTTAACACTCATTTCATGTTCCTAAGGTGGCTTGAGTGTCAGAAAAAGCTTTCTTTAAAAACTCATGTTCCTTTCAGATTTGTCTTTCCTGACATGGCCCTGAACGAAAAAGATGAGAACTGATGAAAACATTACTTTAACAGTTTTTTCATGTTCCTAGGGTGGCTTGTGTGTAAGAAAAAAGATTTCTTTGCAAAACTCATATTCCTGTCAGGTTTGTGTTTCCTGACATGTCCCTGAACGAAAAAGATGAGAACTGATGAAAACATTACTTTAACAGTTATTTCATGTTCCTAGAATGCCATTGAGTGTCAGAAGAAAGCTTTCTTTTTAAAACTCTTGTTCCTGTCAGATTTGTGTTTCTTGATATGCCTCTAAACAAAAAAGATGACAACTGATGAAAACATTACTTTAACAGTTATTTCATGTTCCTAGAAAGGTATTGAGTGTCAGAATAAAGCTTTCTTTGCAAAACTCATGTTCCTGTCAGATTTGTCTTTCCTGACATGGCCCTAAACGAAAAAGATGAGAACTGATGAAAACATTATTTTAACAGTTTTTTCACGTTCCTAGGGTGGCTTGTGTGTCAGAATAAAGCTTTCTTGTTAAACTATTGTTCCTGTCAGATTTGTGTTCCTGACATGTCCCTGAACGAAAAAGATGAGAACTGATGAAAACATTACTTTAACAGTTTTTTCATGTTCCTAGAAAGGTATGAGTGTCAGAATAAAGCTTTCTTTGCAAAACTCATGTTCCTGTCAGATTTGTGTTTCCTGATATGCCCCTAAACGAAAAAGATGAGAACTGATAAAAACATTACTTTACAGTTTCTTCATGTTCCTAGGGTGGCTTGTGTGTCAGAATAAAGCTTTCTTTGCAAAACTCATGTTCCTTCAGATTTGTCTTTCCTGACATGGCCCTGAACGAAAAAGATGAGAACTGATGAAAACATTACTTTAACAGTTTTTTCATGTTCCTAGGGTGGCTTGTGTGTCAGAATTAAGCTTTCTTTTAAAACTATTGTTCCTGTCAGATTTGTGTTTCCTGACATGTCCCTGAACGAAAAAGATGAGAACTGATGAAAACATTACTTTAACAGTTTTTTCATGTTCCTAGAAAGGTAATGAGTGTCAGAATAAATCTTTCTTTGCAAAACTCATGTTCCTGTCAGATTTGTCTTTCCTGACATGGCCCCAATCAAAAAAGATGAGAACTGTAGAAAACATTACTTTAACACTCATTTCATGTTCCTAGAATGGCCTGTGTGTAAGAAAAAAGCTTTCTTTGCAAAACTTATGTTTCTTGTCAGATTTGTGTTTCCTGATATGCCCCTGAAGGAAAAATATTAGAACTGATGAAAACATTACTTTAACACTCATTTCATGTTCCTAGGATGGCTTGTGTGTCAGAATTAAGCTTTCTTTGCAAAACTCATGTTCCTGTCAGATTTGTGTTTCCTGACATGTCCCTGAACGAAAAAGATGAGAACTGATGAAAACATTACTTTAACAGTTTTTTCATGTTCCTAGGGCTTTGTGTGTCAGAATAAGCTTCTTTTTAAAACTATTGTTCCTGTCAGATTTGTGTTTCCTGACATGTCCCTGAACGAAAAAGATGAGAACTGATGAAAACATTACTTTAACAGTTTTTTCATGTTCCTAGAAAGGTAATGAGTGTCAGAATAAAGCTTTCTTTGCAAAACTCATGTTCCTGTCAGATTTGTGTTTCCTGACATGCCCCAAACAAAAAAGATGAGAACTGATGAAAACATTACTTTAACAGTTTTCATGTTCCTAGGGTGGCTTGTGTGTCAGAATAAAGCTTTCTTTGCAAAACTCATGTTCCTGTCAGATTTGTCTTTCCTGACATGGCCTGAACGAAAAAAGATGAGAACTGATGAAAACATTACTTTAACACTTTTTTCATGTTCCTAGGGTGGCTTGTGTGTCAGAATAAAGCTTTCTTTTTAAAACTATGTTCCTGTCAGATTTGTGTTTCCTGACATGTCCCTGAACGAAAAAGATGAGAACTGATGAAAACATTACTTTAACACTTATTTCATGTTCCTAGAATGGTATTGAGTGTCAGAATAAAGCTTTCTTGCAAAACTCATATTCCTGTCAGATTTGTGTTTCCTGACATGTCCCTGAAAAAAAAAGATGAGAACTGATGAAAACATTACTTTAACACTCATTTCATGTTCCTAGGGTGGCTGAGTGTCAGAATAAAGCTTTCTTTAAAAAACTCATGTTCCTGTCAGATTTGTCTTTCCTGACATGGCCCTGAACGAAAAAGATAGAACTGATGAAAACATTACTTTAACAGTTTTTTCATGTTCCTAGGGTGGCTTGAGTGTCAGAATAAAGCTTTCTTAAAAAACTCATATTCCTGTCAGATTTGTGTTTCCTGACATGTCCCTGAACAAAAAAGATGAGAACTGAGAAAACATTACTTTAACACTCATTTTATGTTCCAGGATGGCCTGTGTGTAAGAAAAAAGATTTCTTTGCAAAACTCATTTTCCTGTCAGATTTGTGTTTCCTGACATGTCCCTGAAAGAAAAAGATGAGAACTGAAAAACATTACTTTAACACTCATTTCATGTTCCTAAGGTGGCTTGAGTGTCAGAAAAAAGCTTTCTTTGCAAAACTAATGTTCCTGTCAGATTTGTCTTTCCTGACATGGAAAAAAAAAGATAAGAACTGTAGAAAACATTACTTTAACACTCATTTTAGTTCCCAGGATGGCCTGTGAGTAAGAAAAAAGATTTCTTTGCAAAACTCATTTCCTGTCAGATTTGTGTTCCTGACATGTCCCTGAAAGAAAAAGATGAGAACTGATAAAACATTACTTTAACACTCATTTCATGTTCCTAAGTGGCTTGGGTGTCAGAAAAAGCTTTCTTTAAAACTCATGTTCCTTTCAGATTTGTCTTTCCTGACATGGCCCTGAACGAAAAAGATGAGAACTGATGAAAACATTACTTTAACAGTTTTTTCATGTTCCTAGGGTAGCTTGTGTGTCAGAATAAAGCTTTCTTTTTAAAACTCTTGTTCCTGTCAGATTTGTGTTTCCTGATATGCCCCTAAACAAAAAAGATGAGAACTTATGAAAAATTACTTTAACACTCATTTCATGTTCCTAGAGAGGTATTGAGTGTCAGAATAAATCTTTCTTTGCAAAACTCATGTTCCTGTCAGATTTGTCTTTCCTGACATGGCCCTGAACGAAAAAGATGAGAACTGATGAAAACATTACTTTAACAGTTTTTTCATGTTCCTAGGGTGGCTTGTGTGTCAGAATTAAGCTTTCTTTTTAAAACTATTGTTCCTGTCAGATTTGTGTTTCCTATCTTGTCCCTGAACGAAAAAGATGAGAACTGATGAAAGCATTACTTTAACAGTTATTTCATGTTCCTAGAAAGGTATTGAGTGTCAGAATAAAGCTTTCTTTGCAAAACTAATGTTCCTGTCAGATTTGTCTTCCTGACATGGCCCTATCAAAAAAGATGAGAACTGATAAAAACATTACTTTAACACTCATTTCATGTTCCTCTAGGTGGCTTGAGTGTCAGAATAAAGCTTTCTTTAAAAAACTCATGTTCCTTTCAGATTTGTCTTTCCTGACATGGCCCTGAACGAAAAAGATGAGAACTGATGAAAATTACTTTAAACAGTTTTTCATGTTCCTAGGGTGGCTTGTGTGTCAAATAAAGCTTTCTTTGCAAAACTCCTGTTCCTGTCAGATTTGTGTTTCCTGACATGTCCCTGAACGAAAAAGATGAGAACTGATGAAAACATTACTTTAACAGTTATTTCATGTTCCTAGAATGCCATTGAGTGTCAGAATAAAGCTTTCTTTTTAAAACTCTTGTTCCTGTCAGATTTGTGTTTCTTGACATGCCCTAACAAAAAAGATGAGAACTGATGAAAACATTACTTTAACACTCATTTCATGTTCCTAGAAAGGTATTGAGTGTCAGAATAAAGCTTTCTTTGCAAAAACTCATGTTCCTGTCAGATTTGTTTCCTGACATGGCCTGAACGAAAAAGATGAGAACTTATGAAAACATTACTTTAACACTCATTTCATGTTCCTAGAAAGGTATTGAGTGTCAGAATAAAGCTTTCTTTGCAAAACTCATGTTCCTGTCAGATTTGTCTTTCCTGACATGGCCCCAATCAAAAAAGATGAGAACTGTAGAAAACATTACTTTAACACTCATTTCATGTTCCTGGGATGGCCTGTGTGTAGAAAAAAGCTTTCTTTGCAAAACTCATGTTCCTGTCAGATTTGTTTCCTGACATGTCTCTGAACGAAAAAGATGAGAACTGATGAAAACATTACTTTAACAGTTATTTTATGTTCCTAGAAAGGTATTGAGTGTCAGAATAAAGCTTTCTTTGCAAAACTCATGTTCCTGTCAGATTTGTGTTTCCTGATATGCCCCTAAACGAAAAAGATGAGAACTGATAAAAACATTACTTTACAGTTTTTTCATGTTCCTAGGGTGGCTTGTGTGTCAGAATAAAGCTTTCTTTGCAAAACTCATGTTCCTTTCAGATTTGTCTTTCCTGACATGGCCCTGAACGAAAAAGATGAGAACTGATGAAAACATTACTTTAACAGTTTTTTCATGTTCCTAGGGTGGCTTGTGTGTCAGAATAAAGCTTTCTTGCAAAACTCATGTTCCTGTCAGATTTGTCTTTCCTGACATGGCCCTGAACGAAAAAGATGAGAACTGATGAAAACATTACTTTAACAGTTTTTCATGTTCCTAGGGTGGCTTGTGTGTCAGAATAAAGCTTTCTTTTTAAAACTATGTTCCTGTCAGATTTGTGTTTCCTGACATGTCCCTGAACGAAAAAGATGAGAACTGATTAAAACATTACTTTAACAGTTTTTTTATGTTCCTAGAAGGTATTGAGTGTCAGAATAAAGCTTTCTTTGCAAAACTCATGTTCCTGTCAGATTTGTCTTTCCTGACATGGCCCCAACAAAAAAGATGAGAACTGTAGAAAACATTACTTTAACACTCATTTCATGTTCCTAGAATGGCCTGTGTGTAAGAAAAAAGCTTTCTTTGCAAAACTTATGTTCCTGTCAGATTTGTGTTTCCTGATATGCCCTGAAGGAAAAAGATGAGAACTGATGAAAACATTACTTTAACAGTTATTTCATGTTCCTAGAAAGGTATTGAGTGTCAGAATAAAGCTTTCTTTGCAAAACTCATGTTCCTGTCAGATTTGTCTTTCCTGACATGGCCCTGATCAAAAAAGATGAGAACTGTAGAAAACATTACTTTAACACTCATTTTATGTTCTCAGGATGGCCTGTGTGTAAGAAAAAAGCTTTCTTTGCAAAACTTATGTTTCTTGTCAGATTTGTGTTTCCTGATATGCCCCTGAACAAAAAATATGAGAACTGTAGAAAACATTACTTTAACACTCATTTCATGTTCCTAGGGTGGCTTGTGTGTCAGAATAAAGCTTTCTTTGCAAAACTAATGTTCCTGTCAGATTTGTCTTTCCTGACATGGAAAAAAAGATAAGAACTGTAGAAAACATTACTTTAACACTCATTTTAGGTTCCCAGGATGGCCTGTGTGTAAGAAAAAAGATTTCTTTGCAAAACTCATATTCCTGTCAGATTTGTGTTTCCTGACATGTTCCTGAAAGAAAAAGATGAGAACTGATAAAACATTACTTTAACACTTATTTCATGTTCCTAGAATGGTATTGAGTGTCAGAAAAAGCTTGCTTGCAAAACTCATATTCCTGTCAGATTTGCTTCCTGACATGTCCCTGAAAAAAAAAGATGAGAACTGATGAAAACATTACTTTAACACTCATTTCATGTTCCTAGGTGGCTTGAGTGTCAGAAAAAAGCTTTCTTTAAAAAACTCATGTTCCTGTCAGATTTGTCTTCCTGACATGTCCCTGAAAGAAAAAGATGAGAACTGATGAAAACATTACTTTAACACTTATTTCATGTTCCTAGAATGGTATTGAGTGTCAGAATAAAGCTTTGCTTGCAAAACTCATATTCCTGTCAGATTTTTGTTTCCTGACATGTCCCTGAAAAAAAGATGAGAACTGATGAAAACATTACTTTAACACTCATTTCATGTTCCTAGGGTGGCTTGAGTGTCAGAATAAAGCTTTCTTTAAAAAAACTCATGTTCCTGTCAGATTTGTCTTTCCTGACATGCCCTGAACGAAAAAGATAGAACTGATGAAAACATTACTTTAACAGTTTTTTCATGTTCCTAGGTGGCTTGTGTGTCAGAATAAAGCTTTCTTTGCAAAACTCATATTCCTGTCAGATTTGTGTTTCCTGACATGTCCCTGAACAAAAAAGATGAGAACTGTAGAAACATTACTTTAACACTCATTTTATGTTCCCAGGATGGCCTGTGTGTAAGAAAAAAGCTTTCTTTGCAAAACTCATTTTCTGTCAGATTTGTGTTTCCTGACATGTCCCTGAAAGAAAAAGATGAGAACTGATAAAACATTACTTTAACACTCATTTCATGTTCCTAAGGTGGCTTGAGTGTCAGAAAAAAGCTTTCTTTGCAAAACTAATGTTCCTGTCAGATTTGTCTTTCCTGACATGGAAAAAAGATAAGAACTGTAGAAAACATTACTTTAACACTCATTTTAGTTCCCAGGTTGGCCTGTGTGTAAGAAAAAAGATTTCTTTGCAAAACTCATTTTCCTGTCAGATTTGTGTTCCTGACATGTCCCTGAAAGAAAAAGATGAGAACTGATGAAAACATTACTTTAACACTTTTTTCATGTTCCTAGGGTGGCTTGTGTGTCAGAAAAAAGCTTTCTTTGCAAAACTCATGTTCCTGTCAGATTTGTGTTTCCTGACATGTCCCTGAACGAAAAAGATGAGAACTGATGAAAACATTACTTTAACAGTTTTTTCATGTTCCTAGGGTGGCTTGTGTGTCAGAATAAAGCTTTCTTTTTAAAACTCATGTTCCTGTCAGATTTGTGTTTCCTGACATGCCCTGAACAAAAAAGATGAGAACTGATGAAAACATTACTTTAACAGTCATTTCATGTTCCTAGAAAGGTATTGAGTGTCAGAATAAAGCTTTTTTCAAAACTCATGTTCCTGTCAGATTTGTCTTTCTGACATGGCCCTAACAAAAAAGATGAGAACTGTAGAAAACATTACTTTAACACTCATTTCATGTTCCTAGGAAGGCTTGAGTGTCAGAATAAAGCTTTCTTTGCAAAACTCATGTTCCTGTCAGATTTGTGTTTCCTGACATGCCCTGAACGAAAAAGATGAGAACTGAAGAAAACATTACTTTAACACTCATTTCATGTTCCTAGGGTGGCTTGTGTGTCAGAATAAAGCTTTCTTTGCAAAACTCATGTTCCTGTCAGATTTGTGTTTCCTGACATGGAAAAAAGATGAGAACTGATGAAAACATTACTTTAACAGTTCATTTCCTAGGATGGCTGTGTGTCAGAATAAAGCTTTCTTTGCAAAACTCATGTTCCTGTCAGATTTGTGTTTCCTGACATGTCCCTGAAAAAAAAAAGATGAGAACTGATGAAAACATTACTTAACAGTTTTTTCATGTTCCTAGGGTGGCTTGTGTGTCAGAATAAAGCTTTCTTTGCAAAACTCATGTTCCTTTCAGATTTGTCTTTCCTGACATGGCCCTGAACGAAAAAGATGAGAACTGATGAAAACATTACTTTAACAGTTTTTTCATGTTCCTAGGGTGGCTGTGTGTCAGAATTAAGCTTTCTTTTTAAAACTATTGTTCCTGTCAGATTTGTGTTTCCTGACATGTCCCTGAACGAAAAAGATGAGAACTGATGAAAACATTACTTTAACAGTTTTTTCATGTTCCTAGAAAGGTATTGAGTGTCAGAATAAAGCTTTCTTTGCAAAACTCATGTTCCTGTCAGATTTGTCTTTCCTGACATGGCCCCAATCAAAAAAAGATGAGAACTGTAGAAAACATTACTTTAACACTCATTTCATGTTCCTAGAATGGCCTGTGTGTAAGAAAGCTTTCTTTGCAAAACTCATGTTCTTGTCAGATTTGTGTTTCCTGACATGCCCCTGAACGAAAAAGATTAGAACTGATGAAAACATTACTTTAACACTCATTTCATGTTCCTAGGATGGCTTGTGTGTCAGAATAAAGCTTTCTTTGCAAAACTCATGTTCCTGTCAGATTTGTGTTTCCTGATATGTCCCTGAACAAAAAAGATGAGAACTGAAAAACATTACTTTAACACTCATTTCATGTTCCTAGGGTGGCTTGAGTGTCAGAATAAAGCTTTCTTTAAAAAACTCATGTTCCTGTCAGATTTGTCTTCCTGACATGGCCCTGAACGAAAAAGATGAGAACTGATGAAAACATTACTTTAACAGTTTTTTCATGTTCCTAGGGTGGCTTGTGTGTCAGAATAAAGCTTTCTTTGCAAAACTCATTTCCTGTCAGATTTGTCTTTCCTGACATGGAAAACAAAAAAAGATGAGAACTGTAGAAAACATTACTTTAACACTCATTTCATGTTCCTAGGATGGCCTGTGTGTCAGAAAAAATCTTCTTTTCAAAACTCATGTTCCTGTCAGATTTGTGTTTCCTGACATGCCCTGAAAAAAAAAGATGAGAACTGATGAAAACATTACTTTAACACTTATTTCATGTTCCTAGGATGGTATTGAGTGTCAGAATAAAGCTTTCTTTGCAAAACTCATGTTCCTGTCAGATTTTGTTTCCTGACATGCCCTGAAAAAAAAAGATGAGAACTGATGAAAACATTACTTTAACACTCATTTCATGTTCCTAGGGTGGCTTGTGTGTCAGAAAAAAGCTTTCTTTGCAAAACTCATGTTCCTGTCAGATTTGTCTTTCCTGACATGTCCCTGAAAGAAAAAGATGAGAACTGATGAAAACATTACTTTAACACTTATTTCATGTTCCTAGAATGGTATTGAGTGTCAGAATAAAGCTTTCTTGCAAAACTCATGTTCCTGTCAGATTTGTGTTTCCTGACATGTCCCTGAAAAAAAGATGAGAACTGATGAAAACATTACTTTAACACTCATTTCATGTTCCTAGGATGGCTTGAGTGTCAGAATAAAGCTTTCTTTAAAAACTCATGTTCCTGTCAGATTTGTGTTTCCTGACATGCCCTGAACGAAAAAGATGAAACTGATGAAAACATTACTTTAACAGTTTTTTCATGTTCCTAGGGTGGCTTGAGTGTCAGAATAAAGCTTTCTTTTAAAAACTCATGTTCCTGTCAGATTTGTCTTTCCTGACATGTCCTGAACAAAAAAGATGAGAACTGTAAAACATTACTTTAACACTCATTTTATGTTCCAGGATGGCCTGTGTGTAAGAAAAAGCTTTCTTTGCAAAACTCATTTTCCTGTCAGATTTGTGTTTCCTGACATGTCCCTGAAAAAAAAGATGAGAACTGATGAAAACATTACTTTAACACTCATTTCATGTTCCTAAGTGGCTTGAGTGTCAGAATAAAGCTTTCTTTGCAAAACTCATGTTCCTGTCAGATTTGTCTTTCCTGACATGGAAAAAAGATGAGAACTGTAGAAAACATTACTTTAACACTCATTTTATGTTCCTAGGATGGCTGTGTGTCAGAAAAGCTTTCTTTGCAAAACTCATTTTCCTGTCAGATTTGTGTTTCCTGACATGTCCCTGAAAGAAAAAATGAGAACTGATAAAACATTACTTTAACAGTTTTTTCATGTTCCTAGGGTGGCTTGTGTGTCAGAATAAAGCTTTCTTTGCAAAACTCATGTTCCTGTCAGATTTGTGTTTCCTGACATGTCCCTGAACAAAAAAGATGAGAACTGTAGAAACATTACTTTAACACTCATTTTATGTTCCAGGATGGCTTGTGTGTCAGAAAAAGCTTTCTTGCAAAACTCATTTTCCTGTCAGATTTGTGTTTCCTGACATGTCCCTGAACAAAAAAAGATGAGAACTGATAAAACATTACTTTAACACTCATTTCATGTTCCTAAGGTGGCTTGAGTGTCAGAAAAAAGCTTTCTTTGCAAAACTCATGTTCCTGTCAGATTTGTCTTTCCTGACATGGAAAAAGATGAGAACTGTAGAAAACATTACTTTAACACTCATTTTAGTTCCTAGGATGGCCTTTGTGTAAGAAAAAAGCTTTCTTTGCAAAACTCATGTTCCTGTCAGATTTGTGTTTCCTGACATGTCCCTGAAGAAAAAGATGAGAACTGATAAAAACATTACTTTAACACTCATTTCATGTTCCTAAGGTGGCTTGAGTGTCAGAAAAAAGCTTTCTTTAAAAAACTCATGTTCCTGTCAGATTTGTCTTTCCTGACATGGCCCTGAACGAAAAAGATGAGAACTGATGAAAACATTACTTTAACACTTTTTTCATGTTCCTAGGGTGGCTGTGTGTCAGAATAAAGCTTTCTTTGCAAAACTCATGTTCCTGTCAGATTTGTGTTTCCTGACATGTCCCTGAACGAAAAAGATGAGAACTGATGAAAACATTACTTTAACAGTTATTTCATGTTCCTAGAATGCATTGAGTGTCAGAATAAAGCTTTTTTAAAAACTCTTGTTCCTGTCAGATTGTGTTTCCTGACATGCCCCTAAACAAAAAGATGAGAACTGATGAAAACATTACTTTAACACTCATTTCATGTTCCTAGGAAGGTATTGAGTGTCAGAATAAAGCTTTCTTTGCAAAACTCATGTTCCTGTCAGATTTGTCTTCCTGACATGTCCCTGAACGAAAAAGATGAGAACTGATGAAAACATTACTTTAACAGTTTTTTCATGTTCCTAGGGTGGCTTGTGTGTCAGAATAAAGCTTTCTTGCAAAACTCATTGTTCCTGTCAGATTTGTGTTCCTGACATGTCCCTGAACGAAAAAGATGAGAACTGATGAAAACATTACTTTAACAGTTTTTCATGTTCCTAGAAAGGTATTGAGTGTCAGAATAAAGCTTTCTTTGCAAAACTCATGTTCCTGTCAGATTTGTGTTTCCTGACATGCCCTAAACGAAAAAGATGAGAACTGATGAAAACATTACTTTAACACTTTTCATGTTCCTAGGGTGCTTGTGTGTCAGAATAAAGCTTTCTTTGCAAAACTCATGTTCCTGTCAGATTTGTGTTTCCTGACATGGCCCTGAACGAAAAAGATGAGAACTGATGAAAACATTACTTTAACAGTTTTTTCATGTTCCTAGGGTGGCTTGTGTGTCAGAATAAAGCTTTTTTTTTAAAAACTATGTTCCTGTCAGATTTGTGTTTCCTGACATGTCCCTGAACGAAAAAGATGAGAACTGATGAAAACATTACTTTAACACTTTTTCATGTTCCTAGAAGGGTATTGAGTGTCAGAATAAAGCTTTCTTTGCAAAACTCATGTTCCTGTCAGATTTTGTTTCCTGACATGTCCCTGAAAAAAAGATGAGAACTGATGAAAACATTACTTTAACACTCATTTCATGTTCCTAGGGTGGCTTGAGTGTCAGAATAAAGCTTTCTTTGCAAAACTCATGTTCCTGTCAGATTTGGTTTCCTGACATGGCCCTGAACGAAAAAGATATGAAACTGATGAAAACATTACTTTAACAGTTTTTTCATGTTCCTAGGGGGCTTGTGTGTCAGAATAAAGCTTTCTTTGCAAACTCATGTTCCTGTCAGATTTGTTTTCCTGACATGTCCCTGAACAAAAAAGATGAGAACTGTAGAAAACATTACTTTAACACTCATTTATGTTCCTAGGATGGCCTGTGTGTCAGAAAAAAGCTTTCTTTGCAAAACTCATTCCTGTCAGATTTGTGTTTCCTGACATGTCCCTGAAAGAAAAAGATGAGAACTGATAAAACATTACTTTAACACTCATTTCATGTTCCTAGGTGGCTTGAGTGTCAGAAAAAGCTTTCTTTGCAAAACTAATGTTCCTGTCAGATTTGTCTTTCCTGACATGGAAAAAAAGATAAGAACTGTAGAAAACATTACTTTAACACTCATTTTAGTTCCAGGATGGCCTGGTGTAAGAAAAAAGCTTTCTTTGCAAAACTCATTTTCCTGTCAGATTTGTGTGTTCCTGACATGTCCCTGAAAGAAAAAGATGAGAACTGATAAAACATTACTTTAACACTCATTTCATGTTCCTAGGTGGCTTGTGTGTCAGAAAAAAGCTTTCTTGCAAAACTCATGTTCCTGTCAGATTTGTCTTTCCTGACATGGCCCTGAACGAAAAAAGATGAGAACTGATGAAAACATTACTTTAACAGTTTTTCATGTTCCTAGGGTGGCTTGTGTGTCAGAATAAAGCTTTCTTTGCAAAACTCATGTTCCTGTCAGATTTGTGTTTCCTGACATGTCCCTGAACGAAAAAGATGAGAACTGATGAAAACATTACTTTAACAGTTATTTCATGTTCCTAGAATGCCTTGAGTGTCAGAATAAAGCTTTCTTTTAAAACTCATGTTCCTGTCAGATTTGTGTTTCCTGACATGCCCCTAACAAAAGATGAGAACTGATGAAAACATTACTTTAACACTCATTTCATGTTCCTAGAAAGGTATTGAGTGTCAGAATAAAGCTTTCTTTGCAAAACTCATGTTCCTGTCAGATTTGTCTTTCCTGACATGGCCCAACAAAAAAGATGAGAACTGTGAAAACATTACTTTAACACTCATTTCATGTTCCTAGGATGGCCTGTGTGTCAGAAAAAAGCTTTCTTTGCAAAACTCATGTTCCTGTCAGATTTGTGTTTCCTGACATGTCCCTGAACGAAAAAGATGAGAACTGATGAAAACATTACTTTAACACTCATTTTATGTTCCTAGAAAGGTATGAGTGTCAGAATAAAGCTTTCTTTGCAAAACTCATGTTCCTGTCAGATTTGTCTTTCCTGACATGGCCCCAAAAAAAAAGATGAGAACTGTAGAAAACATTACTTTAACACTCATTTCATGTTCTAGGTGGCCTGTGTGTCAGAAAAAAGCTTTCTTTGCAAAACTCATGTTTCCTGTCAGATTTGTTTCCTGACATGCCCTGAACGAAAAAAGATGAGAACTGATGAAAACATTACTTTAACACTCATTTCATGTTCCTAGAGGGTTGTGTGTCAGAATAAAGCTTTCTTTGCAAAACTCATGTTCCTGTCAGATTTGTGTTTCCTGACATGTCCCTGAAAAAAAAGATGAGAACTGATGAAAACATTACTTTAACACTCATTTCATGTTCCTAGGGTGGCTTGAGTGTCAGAATAAAGCTTTCTTTAAAAAACTCATGTTCCTGTCAGATTTGTCTTTCCTGACATGGCCCTGAACGAAAAAGATGAGAACTGATGAAAACATTACTTTAACAGTTTTTTCATGTTCCTAGGGTGGCTTGTGTGTCAGAATAAAGCTTTCTTGCAAAACTCAGTTCCTGTCAGATTTGTGTTTCCTGACATGTCCCTGAAAAAAAAAGATGAGAACTGTGAGAAAACATTACTTTAACAGTTATTTCATGTTCCTAGAAGGGTATTGAGTGTCAGAATAAAGCTTTCTTTGCAAAACTCATGTTCCTGTCAGATTTGTCTTTCCTGACATGGCCCTAACAAAAAAGATGAGAACTGAGAAAACATTACTTTAACACTCATTTCATGTTCCTAGGATGGCCTGTGTGTCAGAAAAACTTTCTTTGCAAAACTCATGTTTCCTGTCAGATTTGTGTTTCCTGACATGCCCCTGAACGAAAAAGATGAGAACTGAGAAAACATTACTTTAACACATTTCATGTTCCTAGGGTGGCTTGTGTGTCAGAATAAAGCTTTCTTTGCAAAACTCATGTTCCTGTCAGATTGGTTCTTCCTGACATGGAAAAAAAGATGAGAACTGTAGAAAACATTACTTTAACACTCATTTTAGTGTTAGGATGGCCTGTGTGTCAGAAAAAGCTTTCTTTGCAAAACTCATGTTCCTGTCAGATTTGTGTTTCCTGACATGGCCCTGAACGAAAAAGATGAGAACTGATGATGAAAACATTACTTTAACACTTTTCATGTTCCTAAGGTGGCTTGAGTGTCAGAAAAAAGCTTTCTTTAAAAAACTCATGTTCCTTTCAGATTTGTCTTTCCTGACATGCCCTGAACGAAAAAGATGAGAACTGATGAAAACATTACTTTAACAGTTTTTCATGTTCCTAGGGTAGGCTTGTGTGTCAGAATAAAGCTTTCTTTGCAAAACTCATGTTCCTGTCAGATTTGTGTTTCCTGACATGTCCTGAACGAAAAGATGAGAACTGATGAAAACATTACTTTAACAGTTATTTCATGTTCCTAGAATGCTTGAGTGTCAGAATAAAGCTTTCTTTTTAAAACTCATGTTCCTGTCAGATTTGTGTTTCTGACATGCCCCTAAACAAAAAAGATGAGAACTTATGAAAACATTACTTTAACACTCATTTCATGTTCCTAGAAAGTATTGAGTGTCAGAATAAAGCTTTCTTTGCAAAACTCATGTTCCTTTCAGATTTGTCTTTCCTGACATGTCCCTGAACGAAAAAGATGAGAACTGATGAAAACATTACTTTAACACTTTTTTCATGTTCCTAGGGTGGCTTGTGTGTCAGAATAAGCTTTCTTGTTAAAAACTATTGTTCCTGTCAGATTTGTGTTTCCTGACATGTCCCTGAACGAAAAAAAGATGAGAACTGATGAAAACATTACTTTAACAGTTTTTCATGTTCCTAGAAAGGTATGAGTGTCAGAATAAAGCTTTCTTTGCAAAACTCATGTTCCTGTCAGATTTGTTTCCTGACATGCCCTAAACGAAAAAGATGAGAACTGATAAAAACATTACTTTACAGTTTTTCATGTTCCTAGGGTGGCTTGTGTGTCAGAATAAAGCTTTCTTTGCAAAACTCATGTTCCTGTCAGATTTGTCTTTCCTGACATGCCCTGAACGAAAAAGATGAGAACTGATGAAAACATTACTTTAACAGTTTTCATGTTCCTAGGGTGGCTTGTGTGTCAGAATAAAGCTTTCTTTAAAACTCATGTTCCTGTCAGATTTGTTTCCTGACATGTCCCTGAACGAAAAAGATGAGAACTGATGAAAACATTACTTTAACAGTTTTTCATGTTCCTAGAAAGGTATGAGTGTCAGAATAAATCTTTCTTTGCAAAACTCATGTTCCTGTCAGATTTGTCTTTCCTGACATGGCCCCAATCAAAAAGATGAGAGAACTGTAGAAACATTACTTTAACACTCATTTCATGTTCCTAGAATGGCCTGTGTGTAAGAAAAAAGCTTTCTTTGCAAAACTTATGTTTCTGTCAGATTTGTGTTTCCTGATATGCCCCTGAAGGAAAAAAGATTAGAACTGATGAAAACATTACTTTAACACTCATTTCATGTTCCTAGGATGGCTGTGTGTCAGAATAAAGCTTTCTTTGCAAAACTCATGTTCCTGTCAGATTTGTGTTTCCTGACATGTCCCTGAACGAAAAAGATGAGAACTGATGAAAACATTACTTTAACAGTTATTTCATGTTCCTAGAAAGGTATTGAGTGTCAGAATAAAGCTTTCTTTGCAAAACTCATGTTCCTGTCAGATTGGTTTCCTGACATGGCCCTGAATCAAAAAAGATGAGAACCTAGAAAACATTACTTTAACACTCATTTCATGTTCCTAGGGTGGCTTGAGTGTCAGAATAAAGCTTTCTTTAAAAAACTCATGTTCCTGTCAGATTTGTCTTCCTGACATGGAAAAAAAAGATGAGAACTGTATGAAAACATTACTTTAACACTCATTTTATGTTCCTAGGATGGCCTGTGTGTCAGAAAAAAGCTTTCTTTGCAAAACTCATGTTCCTGTCAGATTTGTGTTTCCTGACATGTCCCTGAAAAAAAGATGAGAACTGATGAAAACATTACTTTAACACTTATTTCATGTTCCTAGAATGGCTTTGTGTCAGAATAAAGCTTTCTTGCAAAACTCATGTTCCTGTCAGATTTGTGTTTCTGACATGTCCCTGAAAAAAAAAAGATGAGAACTGATGAAAACATTACTTTAACACTCATTTCATGTTCCTAGGGTGGCTTGAGTGTCAGAAAAAAGCTTTCTTTGCAAAACTCATGTTCCTGTCAGATTTGTGTTTCCTGACATGTCCCTGAAAGAAAAAGATGAGAACTGATGAAAACATTACTTTAACACTTATTTCATGTTCCTAGAATGGTATGAGTGTCAGAATAAAGCTTTCTTGCAAAACTCATGTTCCTGTCAGATTTGTGTTTCCTGACATGTCCCTGAAAGAAAAGATGAGAACTGATAAAAACATTACTTTAACACTCATTTCATGTTCCTAGGGTGGCTTGTGTGTCAGAATAAAGCTTTCTTTGCAAAACTCATGTTCCTGTCAGATTTGTCTTTCCTGACATGGCCCTGAACGAAAAAGATGAGAACTGATGAAAACATTACTTTAACAGTTTTTTCATGTTCCTAGGGTGGCTTGTGTGTCAGAATAAAGCTTTCTTTGCAAAAACTCATGTTCCTGTCAGATTTGTGTTTCCTGACATGTCCCTGAACGAAAAAGATGAGAACTGATGAAAACATTACTTTAACAGTTTTTTTATGTTCCTAGAAAGGTATTGAGTGTCAGAATAAATCTTTCTTTCTTTGCAAAACTCATGTTCCTGTCAGATTTGTCTTTCCTGACATGGCCCCAATCAAAAAAGATGAGAACTGTAGAAAACATTACTTTAACACTCATTTCATGTTCCTAGAATGGCTGTGTGTCAGAAAAAAGCTTTCTTTGCAAAACTTATGTTCCTGTCAGATTTGTGTTTCCTGACATGCCCTGAACGAAAAAGATGAGAACTGATGAAAACATTACTTTAACAGTTATTTCATGTTCCTAGAAAGGTATTGAGTGTCAGAATAAAGCTTTCTTTGCAAAACTCATGTTCCTGTCAGATTTGTCTTTCCTGACATGGCCCTGAAACAAAAAAGATGAGAACTGTAGAAAACATTACTTTAACACTCATTTTATGTTCCTAGAGGATGGCCTGTGTGTAAGAAAAAAGCTTTCTTTGCAAAACTCTGTTCCTGTCAGATTTGTGTTTCCTGATATGCCCCTGAACGAAAAAGATGAGAACTGATGAAAACATTACTTTAACACTCATTTCATGTTCCTAGGGTGGCTTGTGTGTCAGAATAAAGCTTTCTTTGCAAAACTCATGTTCCTGTCAGATTTGTCTTTCCTGACATGGAAAAAAAGATGAGAACTGTAGAAAACATTACTTTAACACTCATTTTATGTTCCTAGGATGGCCTGTGTGTAAGAAAAAAGCTTTCTTTGCAAAACTCATGTTCCTGTCAGATTTGTTTCCTGACATGTCCCTGAAAAAAAAGATGAGAACTGATGAAAACATTACTTTAAAACACTTATTTCATGTTCCTAGAATGGTATTGAGTGTCAGAATAAAGCTTTCTTGCAAAACTCATGTTCCTGTCAGATTTGTGCTTCCTGACATGTCCCTGAAAAAAAAATGAGAACTGATGAAAACATTATTACTTTAACACTCATTTCATGTTCCTAGGGTGGCTTGAGTGTCAGAAAAAAGCTTTCTTTAAAAAAATCATGTTCCTGTCAGATTTGTCTTCCTGACATGTCCCTGAAAGAAAAAGATGAGAACTGATGAAAACATTACTTTAACACTTTTTCATGTTCCTAGAATGGTATTGAGTGTCAGAATAAAGCTTTCTTGCAAAACTCATGTTCCTGTCAGATTTGTCTTTCCTGACATGGCCCTGAACGAAAAAGATGAGAACTGATAAAACATTACTTTAACAGTTTTTTCATGTTCCTAGGGTGGCTTGTGTGTCAGAATAAAGCTTTCTTTCAAAACTCATGTTCCTGTCAGATTTGTGTTTCCTGACATGTCCCTGAACAAAAAGATGAGAACTGTAGAAAACATTACTTTAACACTCATTTATGTTCCTAGGATGCCTGTGTGTAAGAAAAAAGCTTTCTTTGCAAAACTCATTTTCCTGTCAGATTTGTGTTTCCTGACATGTCCCTGAAAGAAAAAGATGAGAACTGATAAAACATTACTTTAACACTCATTTCATGTTCCTAGGTGGCTTGAGTGTCAGAAAAAGCTTTCTTTGCAAAACTCATGTTCCTGTCAGATTTGTCTTTCCTGACATGGAAAAAAAGATAAGAACTGTAGAAAACATTACTTTAACACTCATTTTAGTTCCCAGGATGGCCTGTGTGTAAGAAAAAAGCTTTCTTTGCAAAACTCATTTTCCTGTCAGATTTGTGTTTCCTGACATGTCCCTGAAAGAAAAAGATGAGAACTGATAAAACATTACTTTAACACTCATTTCATGTTCCTAGGTGGCTTGAGTGTCAGAAAAAAGCTTTTTCTTTAAAAACTCATGTTCCTGTCAGATTTGTCTTTCCTGACATGGCCCTGAACGAAAAAGATGAGAACTGATGAAAACATTACTTTAACAGTTTTTTCATGTTCCTAGGGTAGCTTGTGTGTCAGAATAAAGCTTTCTTTGCAAAACTCATGTTCTGTCAGTTTGTGTTTCCTGACATGTCCCTGAACGAAAAAGATGAGAACTGATGAAAACATTACTTTAACAGTTATTTCATGTTCCTAGAATGCATTGAGTGTCAGAATAAAGCTTTCTTTGCAAAACTCATGTTCCTGTCAGATTTGTGTTTCCTGACATGCCCCTAAACAAAAAGATGAGAACTGATGAAAACATTACTTTAACACTCATTTCATGTTCCTAGAAAGGTATTGAGTGTCAGAATAAAGCTTTCTTTGCAAAACTCATGTTCCTGTCAGATTTGTCTTTCCTGACATGTCCCTGAACGAAAAAGATGAGAACTGATGAAAACATTACTTTAACAGTTTTTTCATGTTCCTAGGGTGGCTTGTGTGTCAGAATAAAGCTTTCTTTTAAAACTATTGTTCCTGTCAGATTTGTGTTTCCTGACATGTCCCTGAACGAAAAAGATGAAACTGATGAAAACATTACTTTAACAGTTTTTTCATGTTCCTAGAAAGGTATGAGTGTCAGAATAAAGCTTTCTTTGCAAAACTCATGTTCCTGTCAGATTTGTGTTTCCTGACATGTCCCTGAAAAAAAAAGATGAGAACTGATGAAAACATTACTTTAACACTCATTTCATGTTCCTAGGGTGGCTTGAGTGTCAGAATAAAGCTTTCTTTGCAAAACTCATGTTCCTGTCAGATTTGTCTTTCCTGACATGGCCCTGAACGAAAAAGATGAGAACTGATGAAAACATTACTTTAACAATTTTTTTCAGGTCCCTAGGGTGGCTTGTGTGTCAGAATAAAGCTTTCTTTGCAAAACTCATGTTCCTGTCAGATTTGTGTTTCCTGACATGTCCCTGAACAAAAAAGATGAGAACTGTAGAAAACATTACTTTAACACTCATTTCATGTTCCTAGGATGGCCTGTGTGTAGAAAAAGCTTTCTTTGCAAAACTCATGTTCCTGTCAGATTTGTGTTTCCTGACATGTCCCTGAAGAAAAAGATGAGAACTGATAAAATTACTTTAACTAACACTCATTTCATGTTCCTAGGGTGGTGGCTGAGTGTCAGAAAAAAGCTTTCTTTGCAAAACTCATGTTCCTGTCAGATTTGTCTTTCCTGACATGGCCCTGAACGAAAAAGATGAGAACTGATGAAAACATTACTTTAACAGTTTTTTCATGTTCCTAGGTGGCTTGTGTGTCAGAATAAAGCTTTCTTTGCAAAACTCATGTTCCTGTCAGATTTGTGTTTCCTGACATGTCCCTGAACGAAAAAGATGAGAACTGATGAAAACATTACTTTAACAGTTATTTCATGTTCCTAGAAGGCTTGAGTGTCAGAATAAAGCTTTCTTTGCAAAACTCATGTTCCTGTCAGATTTGTGTTTTCTTGACATGTCCCTGAACAAAAAAGATGAGAACTGATGAAAACATTACTTTAACACTCATTTCATGTTCCTAGAAAGGTATTGAGTGTCAGAATAAAGCTTTCTTTGCAAAACTCATGTTCCTGTCAGATTTGTCTTTCCTGACATGGCCCCAATCAAAAAAGATGAGAACTGTAGAAAACATTACTTTAACACTCATTTCATGTTCCTGGATGGCCTGTGTGTAGAAAAAAGCTTTCTTTGCAAAACTCATGTTCCTGTCAGATTTGTGTTTCCTGACATGTCCCTGAACGAAAAAGATGAGAACTGATGAAAACATTACTTTAACACGTTATTTCATGTTCCTAGGTGGCTTGAGTGTCAGAATAAAGCTTTCTTTGCAAACTCATGTTCCTGTCAGATTTGTGTTTCCTGACATGCCCCTAAACGAAAAAGATGAGAACTGATAAAAACATTACTTTAACAGTTTTTTCATGTTCCTAGGGTGGCTTGTGTGTCAGAATAAAGCTTTCTTTGCAAAACTCATGTTCCTGTCAGATTTGTCTTTCCTGACATGGCCCTGAACGAAAAAGATGAGAACTGATGAAAACATTACTTTAACAGTTTTTTCATGTTCCTAGGGTGGCTTGTGTGTCAGAATAAAGCTTTCTTTTTAAAACTATTGTTCCTGTCAGATTTGTGTTTCCTGACATGTCCCTGAACGAAAAAGATGAGAACTGATGAAAACATTACTTTAACAGTTTTTTCATGTTCCTAGAAAGGTATTGAGTGTCAGAATAAAGCTTTCTTTGCAAAACTCATGTTCCTGTCAGATTTGTCTTTCCTGACATGGCCCAATCAAAAAGATGAGAACTGAGAAAACATTACTTTAACACTCATTTCATGTTCCTAGAATGGCCTGTGTGTAGAAAAAGCTTTCTTTGCAAAACTCATGTTCCTGTCAGATTTGTGTTTCCTGACATGTCCCTGAAGGAAAAAATGAGAACTGATGAAAACATTACTTTAACACTCATTTCATGTTCCTAGGATGGCTTGTGTGTCAGAATAAAGCTTTCTTTGCAAAACTCATGTTCCTGTCAGATTTGTGTTTCCTGACATGTCCCTGAAAAAAAAGATGAGAACTGATGAAAACATTACTTTAACACTCATTTCATGTTCCTAGGGTGGCTTGAGTGTCAGAATAAAGCTTTCTTTGCAAAACTCATGTTCCTGTCAGATTTGTCTTTCCTGACATGGCCCTGAACGAAAAAGATGAGAACTGATGAAAACATTACTTTAAACAGTTTTTTCATGTTCCTAGGGTGGCTGTGTGTCAGAATAAAGCTTTCTTTGCAAAACTCATGTTCCTGTCAGATTTGTGTTTTCCTGACATGTCCCTGAACAAAAAAGATGAGAACTGTAGAAAACATTACTTTAACAGTTATTTCATGTTCCTAGAAGGGTATTGAGTGTCAGAATAAAGCTTTCTTTGCAAAACTCTATGTTCCTGTCAGATTTGTCTTTCCTGACATGGCCCTGAATCAAAAAAGATGAGAACTGTAGAAAACATTACTTTAACACTCATTTTATGTTCCTAGGATGGCCTGTGTGTAAGAAAAAGCTTTCTTTGCAAAACTTATGTTTCTTGTCAGATTTGTGTTTCCTGACATGCCCCTGAACGAAAAAATGAGAACTGATGAAAACATTACTTTAACACTCATTTCATGTTCCTAGGGTGGCTTGTGTGTCAGAATAAAGCTTTCTTTGCAAAACTCATGTTCCTGTCAGATTGGTCTTTCCTGACATGGAAAAAAGATAAGAACTGTAGAAAACATTACTTTAACACTCATTTTAGTGTTAGGATGGCCTGTGTGTAAGAAAAAAGCTTTCTTTGCAAAACTCATGTTCCTGTCAGATTTGTGTTTTCTGACATGTCCCTGAACGAAAAAGATGAGAACTGATGAAAATATTACTTTAACAGATTTTACATGTTCCTAGAGTGGTTTGAGTGTCAGAATAAAGCTTTCTTCGCAAAACTTATGTTCCTGTCAGATTTGTCTTTCCTGACATGGCCCTGAACGAAAAAGATGAGAACTGATGAAAACTTTACTTTAACAGTTTTTTCATGTTCCTAGGGTGGCTTGTGTGTCAGAATAAAGCTTTCTTTGCAAAACTCATTGTTCCTGTCAGATTTGTGTTTCCTGACATGTCCCTGAACGAAAAAGATGAGAACTGATGAAAAACATTACTTTAACAGTTTTTTCATGTTCCTAGAATGTATTGAGTGTCAGAATAAAGCTTTCTTTGCAAAACTCATGTTCCTGTCAGATTTGTCTTTCCTGACATGGCCCCAACAAAAAAGATGAGAACTGTATGAAAACATTACTTTAACACTCATTTCATGTTCCTAGAATGGCTGGTGTCAGAAAAAGCTTTCTTTGCAAAACTATGTTCCTGTCAGATTTGTGTTTCCTGACATGTCCCTGAACGAAAAAGATGAGAACTGATGAAAACATTACTTTAACAGTTTTTCATGTTCCTAGAAAGGTATTGAGTGTCAGAATAAAGCTTTCTTTGCAAAACTCATGTTCCTGTCAGATTTGTGTTTTCCTGACATGGCCCTGAACAAAAAAGATGAGAACTGTAGAAAACATTACTTTAACACTCATTTTATGTTCCTAGGATGGCCTGTGTGTAAGAAAAAGCTTTCTTTGCAAAACTCATGTTCCTGTCAGATTTGTGTTTCCTGATATGCCCCTGAAACGAAAAGATGAGAACTGAAAAACATTACTTTAACACTCATTTCATGTTCCTAGGGTGGCTTGTGTGTCAGAATAAAGCTTTCTTTGCAAAACTCATGTTCCTGTCAGATTTGTCTTTCCTGACATGGAAAAAAAGATGAGAACTGAGAAAACATTACTTTAACACTCATTTTATGTTCCCAGGAGGTGGCCTGTGTGTAAAAAAAGCTTTCTTTGCAAAACTCATATTCCTGTCAGATTTGTGTTTCCTGACATGTCCCTGAAAAAAAAAGATGAGAACTGATGAAAACATTACTTTAACACTTATTTCATGTTCCTAGAATGGTATTGAGTGTCAGAATAAAGCTTTCTTTGCAAAACTCATGTTCCTGTCAGATTTGTGCTTCCTGACATGTCCCTGAAAAAAAAAGATGAGAACTGATGAAAACATTACTTTAACACTCTTTTCATGTTCCTAGGGTGGCTGAGTGTCAGAAAAAGCTTTCTTTAAAAAAATCATGTTCCTGTCAGATTTGTCTTTCCTGACATGTCCCTGAAAGAAAAAGATGAGAACTGATGAAACATTACTTTAACACTTATTTCATGTTCCTAGAA
>JAOTQM010000741.1:0-55303 GCA_026939265.1 Oreonectes daqikongensis
TTTTTAATCTCTGCCTTGTCAGGAAACACAAATCTGTAATGGACATAAGTTTTGCAAAGAAAGCTCTTTTCTGACATCCCAGGAACATGAAATGAGTGTTAAAGTCATGTTTTATCAGTTTTCTCAGCTTTTTAATCTCTGCCTTGTCAGGAAACACAAATCTGTAATGGCATAAGTTTAGCAAAGAAAGCTCTATTCTGACATCCCAGGAACATGACTGAGTGTTAAAATCATGTTTTCATCAGTTCTCAGCTTTTTAAATCTTTGCCTTGTCAGAAATTCAAATATGACATGGACATGAGTTTTGCAAAGAAAGCTCTATTCTGACATCCCAGGAACATGAAATGAGTGTTAAAGTCATGTTTTCATCATTCTCAGCTTTTTTGATCAGGGCATTGTCAGAAAACTCAAATCTGACATGGACATGAGTTTGCAAAGAAAGCTCTATTCTGACATCCCAGGAACATGAAATGAGTGTTAAAGTCATGTTTTCATCAGTTCTCAGCTTTTTGATCAGGCCTTGTCAGAAAACTCTATGACAATAACATGAGTTTTGCAAAGAAAGCTCTATTCTGACATCCCAGGAACATGAACTGAGTGTTAAAATCATGTTTTAATAATCAGTTCTCAGCTTTTTAAATCAGGCCTTGTCAGGAAACCAATCTGACATGACATAAGTTTAACAAAGAAAGCTCTATTCTGACATCCCAGGAACATGAAATAAGTGTTAAAGTCATGTTTTCATCAGTTCTCAGCTTTTTTGATCAGGCCTTGTCAGAAAACTCTAATATGACAATAACGTGAGTTTTGCAAAGAAAGCTCTATTCTGACATCCCAGGAACATGAAATGAGTGTTAAAGTCATGTTTTCATCAGTTCTCAGCTTTTTTTAATCAGGCCTTGTCAGAAACTCAAATATGACATGACATGAGTTTTGCAAAGAAAGCTCTATTCTGACATCCCAGGAACATGAAATGAGTGTTAAAGTCATGTTTTCATCAGTTCTCAGCTTTTTGATCAGGGCTTGTCAGAAACACAAATCTGACAATGACATAAGTTTTGCAAAGAAAGCTCTATTCTGACATCCCAGGAACATGAAATAGTGTTAAAGTCATGTTTTCATCAGTTCTCAGCTTTTTTGATCAGGGCATTGTCAGAAAACTCAAATATGACAATAACGTGAGTTTTGCAAAGAAAGCTCTATTCTGACATCCCAGGAACATGAAATTAGTGTTAAAGTCATGTTTTCATCAGTTCTCAGCTTTTTTAATCAGGCCTTGTCAGAAAACTCAAATATGACATGGACATGAGTTTTGCAAAGAAAGCTCTATTCTGACATCCGAGGAACATGAAATGAGTGTTAAAGTCATGTTTTCATCATTTCTCAGCTTTTTTGATCAGCCTTGTCAGAAAACTCAAATACAAACATGGACATGAGTTTGCAAAGAAGCTCTATTCTGACATCCCAGGAACATGAAATAAGTGTTAAAGTCATGTTTTCATCAGTTCTCAGCTTTTTTTGATCAGGCCTTGTCAGAAAACTCTAATATGACAATAATGGAGTTTTGCAAAGAAAGCTCTATTCTGACATCCCAGGAACATGAAATGAGTGTTAAAGTCATGTTTTAATATCAGTTCTCAGCTTTTAAATCTCTGCCTTGTCAGGAAACAAAAATCTGACATGGACATAAGTTTGCAAAGAAAGCTCTTTTCTGACATCCAGGAACATGAAATAAGTGTTAAAGTCATGTTTTCATCAGTTCTCAGCTTTTTTGATCAGGCCTTGTCAGAAAACTCTAATATGACAATAACGTGAGTTTTGCAAAGAAAGCTCTATTCTGACATCCCAGGAACATGAAATGAGTGTTAAAGTCATGTTTTTATCATTTCTCATCTTTTTTGATTAGGCCTTGTCAGAAAACTCAAATATGACAATAACGTGAGTTTGGCAAAGAAAGCTCTATTCTGACATCCCAGGAACATGAACTGAGTGTTAAAATCATGTTTTAATAATCAGTTCTCAGCTTTTTAATCTCTGCCTTGTCAGGAAACACAAATCTGACATGGACATAAGTTTGCAAAGAAAGCTCTTTTCTGACATCCCAGGAACATGAAATAAGTGTTAAAGTCATGTTTTTATCAGTTCTCAGCTTTTTTGATCAGGGCATGTCAGAAAACTCAAATATGACATGGGCATGAGTTTTCAAAGAAAGCTCTATTCTGACATCCGAGGAACATGAAATGAGTGTTAAAATCATGTTTTCATCAGTTCTCAGCTTTTTTGATTAGGCCTTGTCAGAAAACTCAAATATGACATAATGTGAGTTTGCAAAGAAAGCTCTATTCTGACATCCCAGGAACATGAAATGAGTGTTAAAGTCATGTTTTCATCAGTTCTCAGCTTTTTAAATCTCTGCCTTGTCAGGAAAAACAAATCTGTAATGGACATAAGTTTAGCAAAGAAAGCTCTTTTCTGACATCCCAGGAACATGAAATAAGTGTTAAAGTCATGTTTTCATCAGTTCTCAGCTTTTTTTATCAGGCCTTGTCAGAAAACTCTAATATGACAATAACGTGAGTTTTGCAAAGAAAGCTCTATTCTGACATCCCAGGAACATGAACTGAGTGTTAAAATCATGTTTTAATAATCAGTTCTCAGCTTTTAATTATCTGCCTTGTCAGAAACACAAATCTGACATGGACATGAGTCTTGCAAAGAAAGCTTATTCTGACATCCGAGGAACATGAAATGAGTGTTAAAATCATGTTTTCATCAGTTCTCAGCTTTTTTGATTAGGCCTTGTCAGAAAACTCAAATATGACAATAATGTGAGTTTGGCAAAGAAAGCTCTATTCTGACATCCCAGGAACATGAAATGAGTGTTAAAGTCATGTTTTCATCAGTTCTCAGCTTTTTTGATCAGGCCTTGTCAGAAAACTCAAATATGACAAAAACATGAGTTTTGCAAAGAAAGCTCTATTCTGACATCCCAGGAACATGAAATAAGTGTTAAAGTCATGTTTTCATCAGTTCTCAGCTTTTTTTATCAGGCCTTGTCAGAAAACTCTAATATGACAATAACGTGAGTTTTGCAAAGAAAGCTCTATTCTGACATCCCAGGAACATGAACTGAGTGTTAAAATCATGTTTTATATCAGTTCTCAGCTTTTAAATCTCTGCCTTGTCAGGAAACACAAATCTGACATGGACATAAGTTTAGCAAAGAAAGCTCTATTCTGACATCCCAGGAACATGAAATGAGTGTTAAAGTCATGTTTTCATCAGTTCTCAGCTTTTTTGATCAGGCCTTGTCAGAAAACTCAAATATGACAAAAACATGAGTTTTGCAAAGAAAGCTCTATTCTGACATCCCAGGAACATGAAATAAGTGTTAAAGTCATGTTTTCATCAGTTCTCAGCTTTTTTATCAGGCCTTGTCAGAAAACTCTAATATGACAATAACGTGAGTTTTGCAAAGAAAGCTCTATTCTGACATCCCAGGAACATGAACTGAGTGTTAAAATCATGTTTTAATCAGTTCTCAGCTTTTAAATCTCTGCCTTGTCAGAAACACAAATCTGACATGGACATAAGATTAGCAAAGAAAGCTCTTTTCTGACATCCCAGGAACATGAAATAAGTGTTAAAGTCATGTTTTCATCAGTTCTCAGCTTTTTTTGATCAGGCCTTGTCAGAAAACTCTAATATGACAGTAACGTGAGTTTTGCAAAGAAAGCTCTATTCTGACATCCCAGGAACATGAAATGAGTGTTAAAGTAATGTTTTTATCATTTCTCATCTTTTTTGATCAGGCCTTGTCAGAAAACTCAAATATGACAATAACGTGAGTTTGGCAAAGAAAGCTCTATTCTGACATCCCAGGAACATGAACTGAGTGTTAAAATCATGTTTTCATAATCAGTTCTCAGCTTTTTAAATCTCTGCCTTGTCAGGAAACACAAATCTGACATGGACATAAGTTTAGCAAAGAAAGCTCTATTCTGACATCCCAGGAACATGAAATAAGTGTTAAAGTAATGTTTTTATCAGTTCTCATCTTTTTTGATCAGGGCATCGTCAGAAAACTCAAATATGATAATAAAGTGAGTTTTGCAAAGAAAGCTCTATTCTGACATCCCAGGAACATGAAATAAGTGTTAAAGTCATGTTTTCATCAGTTCTCAGCTTTTTTAATCATGCCTTGTCAGAAAACTCAAATATGACATGGGCATGAGTTTTGCAAAGAAAGCTCTATTCTGACATCCTAGGAACATGAAATGAGTGTTAAAGTCATGTTTTCATCAGTTCTCAGCTTTTTAAATCTCTGCCTTGTAAGGAAAAACAAATCTGTAATGGACATAAGTTTAGCAAAGAAAGCTCTTTTCTGACATCCCAGGAACATGAAATAAGTGTTAAAGTCATGTTTTCATCAGTTCTCAGCTTTTTTTTATCAGGCCTTGTCAGAAAACTCTAATATGACAATAACGTGAGTTTTGCAAAGAAAGCTCTATTCTGACATCCCAGGAACATGAATGAGTGTTAAATCATGTTTTAATAATCAGTTCTCAGCTTTTTAATTCTCTGCCTTGTCAGGAAACACAAATCTGACATGGACATGAGTTTGCAAAGAAAGCTCTATTCTGACATCCCAGGAACATGAACTGAGTGTTAAAATCATGTTTTCATCAGTTCTCAGCTTTTTTGATTAGGCCTTGTCAGAAAAGTCAAATATGACAATAATGTGAGTTTGGCAAAGAAAGCTCTATTCTGACATCCCAGGAACATGAACTGAGTGTTAAAATCATGTTTTCATCAGTTCTCAGCTTTTTAAATCTTTGCCTTGTCATAAGATTCAAATATGACATGGACATAAGTTTAGCAAAGAAAGCTCTTTCTGACATCCCAGGAACATGAAATAAGTGTTAAAGTCATGTTTTCATCAGTTCTTAACTTTTTTTATCAGGCCTTGTCAGAAACCTCTAATATGACAATAACGTGAGTTTTGCAAAGAAAGCTCTATTCTGACATCCCAGGAACATGAACTGAGTGTTAAAGTAATGTTTTTATCAGTTCTCAGCTTTTTTGATCAGGGCATCGTCAGAAAACTCAAATATGACAATAAAGTGAGTTTGGCAAAGAAAGCTCTATTCTGACATCCCAGGAACATGAACTGAGTGTTAATATCATGTTTTAATAATCAGTTCTCAGCTTTTTAAATCTCTGCCTTGTAAGGAAACACAAATCTGTAATGGACATAAGTTTAGCAAAGAAAGCTCTTTTCTGACATCCCAGGAACATGAAATGAGTGTTACAGTCATGTTTTATCAGTTTTCAGCTTTTTAAATCTCTGCCTTGTAAGGAAACACAAATCTGTAATGGACATAAGTTTAGCAAAGAAAGCTCTATTCTGACATCCCAGGAACATGAACTGAGTGTTAAAATCATGTTTTCATCAGTTCTCAGCTTTTTAAATCTTTGCCTTGTCATAAAATTCATAATGACATGGACATGAGTTGTGCAAAGAAAGCTCTATTCTGACAACCCAGGAACATGAAATTAGTGCTAAAGTCATTTTTCATCATTTCTCAGCTTTTTTGATCAGGGCATTTGTCAGAAAACTCAAATCTGACATGGACATGAGTCTTGCAAAGAAAGCTGTATTCTGACATCCGAGGAACATGAACTGAGTGTTAAAATAATGTTTTCATCAGTTCTCAGCTTTTTTGATCAGGCCTTGTCAGAAAACTCTAATATGACAATAACGAGAGTTTGCAAAGAAAGCTCTATTCTGACATCCCAGGAACATGAAATTAGTGCTAAAGTCATGTTTTCATCAGTTCTCAGCTTTTTTAATCAGGCCTTGTCAGAAAACTCAAATATGACATGGACATGAGTCTTGCAAAGAAAGATCTATTCTGACATCCCAGGAACATGAAATAAGTGTTAAAGTCTTGTTTTCATCAGTTCTCAGCTTTTCTGATCAGGGCATCGTCAGAAAACACAAATCTGACATGGACATAAGTTTAGCAAAGAAAGCTCTTTCTGACATCCCAGAAACATGAAATGAGTGTTAAAGTCATGTTTTCATCAGTTCTCAGCTTTTTAAATCTCTGCCTTGTAAGGAAACACAAATCTGTAATGAACATAATTTTAGCAAAGAAAGCTCTATTCTGACATCCCAGGAACATGAACTGAGTGTTAAAATCATGTTTTCATCAGTTCTCAGCTTTTTAAATCTTTGCCTTGTCATAAAATTCAAATATGACATGGACATGAGTTGTGCAAAGAAAGCTCTATTCTGACATCCCAGGAACATGAAATTAGTGCTAAAGTCATGTTTTCATCAGTTCTCAGCGTTTTTTAATCAGGCCTTGTCAGAAAACTCAAATATGACATGGACATGAGTCTTGCAAAGAAAGCTCTATTTTGACATCCCAGGAACATGAAATAAGTGTTAAAAGTCTGGTTTTCATCAGTTCTCAGCTTTTCTGATCAGGGCATCGTCAGAAAACACAAATCTGACATGGACATAAGTTTAGCAAAGAAAGCTCTTTTCTGACATCCCAGAAACATGAAATGAGTGTTAAAGTCATGTTTTCTTCAGTTCTCAGCTTTTTAAATCTCTGCCTTGTAAGGAAACACAAATCTGTAATGGACATAAGTTTAGCAAAGAAAGCTCTATTCTGACATCCCAGGAACATGAACTGAGTGTTAAAATCATGTTTTCATCAGTTCTCAGCTTTTTAAATCTTTGCCTTGTCATAAAATTCAAATATGACATGGACATGAGTTGTGCAAAGAAAGCTCTATTCTGACATCCCAGGAACATGAAATTAGTGCTAAAGTCATCTTCTCATCAGTTCTCAGCTTTTTTGATCAGGGCATTGTCAGAAAACTCAAATCTGACATGGACATGAGTCTTGCAAAGAAAGCTGTATTCTGACATCCGAGGAACATGAACTGAGTGTTAAAATCATGTTTTCATCAGTTCTCAGCTTTTTTGATCAGGCCTTGTCAGAAAACTCTAATATGACAATAACAGGAGTTTTCCAAAGAAAGCTCTATTCTGACATCCCAGGAACATGATCTGAGTGTTAAAATCATGTTTTAATAATTAGTTCTCAGCTTTTTAAATCTCTGCCTTGTCAGGAAACACAAATCTGACATGGACATAAGTTTAGCAAAGAAAGCTCTTTTCTGACATCCCAGGAACATGAAATAAGTGTTTAAGTCATGTTTTCATCAGTTCTCAGCTATTTTGATCAGGGCATCGTCAGAAAACTCAAATATGACAATAAAGTAAAATTTGCAAAAGAAAGATCTATTCTGACATCCCAGGAACATGAAATTAGTGCAAAAGTCATGTTTTCATCATTTCTCTGCTTTTTTTAATCAGGCCTTCTCAGAAAACTCAAATATTACATGGGCATGAGTTTTGAAAAGAAAGCTGTATTCTGACATCCGAGGAACATGAAATGATCATTAAAGTCATGTTTTCATCAGTTCTCAGCTTTTTTGATTAGGCCTTGTCAGAAAACTCTAATATGACAATAATAGGAGTTTTGCAAAGAAAGCTCTATTCTGACATCCCAGGAACATGAACTGAGTGTTAAAATCATGTTTTAATAATCAGTTCCCAGCTTTTTAAATCTATGCCTTGTCAGGAACAACAAATCTGACATGGACATAAGTTTAACAAAGAAAGCTCTTTTCTGACATCCCAGGAACATGAAATAAGTGTTAAAGTCATGTTTTCATCAGTTTTCAGCTTTTTAAATCTCTGCCTTGTAAGGAAACACAAATCTGTAATGGACATAAGTTAAGCAAAGAAAGCTCTATTCTGACATCCCAGGAACATGAACTGAGTGTTAAAATCATGTTTTCATCAGTTCTCAGCTTTTTTGATCAGGGCATTTGTCAGAAAACTCAAATCTGACATGGACATGAGTCTTGCAAAGAAAGCTGTATTCTGACATTCGAGGAACATGAACTGAGTGTTAAAATCATGTTTTCATCAGTTCTCAGCTTTTTTGAACAGGGCATCGTCAGAAAACTCAAATATGACAATAAAGTAAGTTTTGCAAAGAAAGATCTATTCTGACATCCCATGGAACATGAAATTAGTGCAAAAGTCATGTTTTCATCATTTCTCAGCTTTTTTTAATCAGGCCTTGTCAGAAAACTCAAATATGACATGGGCATGAGTTTTGAAAAGAAAGCTGTATTCTGACATCCGAGGAACATGAAATGAGTATTAAAGTCATGTTTTCATCAGTTCTCAGCTTTTTGAGCAGGCCTTGTTCAGAAAACTCAAATATGACATGGACATGAGTCTTGCAAAGAAAGCTGTATTCTGACATCCGAGGAAAATGAACTGAGTGTTAAAATCATGTTTTCATCAGTTCTCAGCTTATTTGATTAGGCCTTGTCAGAAAACTCAAATATGACATGGACATGAGTTTTGCAAAGAAAGGTCTATTCTGACATCCCAGGAACATGAAATGAGTGTTAAAGTAATGTTTTTATCATTCTCATCTTTTTTGATTAGGCCTTGTCAGAAAACTCAAATATGACAATAACGTGAGTTTGGCAAAGAAAGCTCTATTCTGACATCCCAGGAACATGAACTGATTGTTAAAATCATGTTTTAATAATCAGTTCTCAGCTTTTTAAATCTCTGCCTTATCAGGAAACACAAATCTGACATGGACATAAGTTTAGCAAAGAAAGCTCTTTTCTGACATCCCAGGAACATGAAATAAGTGTTAAAGTAATGTTTTTATCAGTTCTCATCTTTTTTGATCAGGGCATCGTCAGAAAACTCAAATATGACATGGGCATGAGTTTTTCAAAGAAATCTGTATTCTGACATCCGAGGAACATGAACTGAGTGTTAAAATCATGTTTTCATCAGTTCTCAGCTTTTTTGATTAGGCCTTGTCAGAAAAGTCAAATATGACAATAATGTGAGTTTGGCAAAGAAAGCTCTATTCTGACATCCCAGGAACATGAAATGAGTGTTAAAGTCATGTTTTCATTAGTTCTCAGCTTTTTAAATCTCTGTCTTGTAAGGAAAAACAAATCTGTAATGGACATAAGTTTAGCAAAGAAATCTCTTTTCTGACATCCCAGGAACATGAAATAAGTGTTAAAGTCATGTTTTCATCAGTTCTTAGCTTTTTTTATCAGGCCTTGTCAGAAAACTCTAATATGACAATAACGTGAGTTTTGCAAAGAAAGCTCCATTCTGACATCCCAGGAACATGAACTGAGTGTTAAAATCATGTTTTAATAATCAGTTCTCAGCTTTTTAATTATCTGCCTTATCAGGAAACACAAATCTGACATGGACATGAGTCTTGCAAAGAAAGCTGTATTCTGACATCCGAGGAAAATGAACTGAGTGTTAAAATCATGTTTTCATCAGTTCTCAGCTTTTTTGATTAGGCTTTGTCAGAAAACTCAAATATGACAATAACGTGAGTTTTGCAAAGAAAGCTCTATTCTGACATCTCAGGAACATGAAATAAGTGTTAAAGTCATGTTTTCATCAGTTCTCAGCTTTTTTGATCCGGACTTGTCAGAAAACTCAAATATGTCAAAAACATGAGTTTTGCAAAGAAAGCTGTATTCTGACATCCGAGGAAAATGAACTGAGTGTTAAAATCATGTTTTCATCAGTTCTCAGCTTTTTTGATCAGGCCTTTTCAGAAAACTCAAATATGACAATAACGTGAGTTTGGCAAAAAAAGCTCTATTCTGACATCCCAGGAACATGAAATTAGTGCAAAAGTCATATTTTCATCATTTCTCAGCTTTTTTTAATCAGGCCTTGTCAGAAAACTCAAATATGACATGGACATGAGTTGTGCAAAGAAAGCTCTATTCTGACATCCCAGGAACATGAAATGAGTGTTAAAGTCATGTTTTCATCAGTTCTCAGCTTTTTTTAATCAGGCCTTGTAAGGAAAGACAAATCTGTAATGGACATAAGTTTAGCAAAGAAAGCTCTTTCTGACATCCCAGGAACATGAAATAAGTGTTAAAGTCTTGTTTTCATCAGTTCTCAGCTTTTTTGATCAGGGCCTTGTCAGAAAACTTTAATATGACAATAACGTGAGTTTTGCAAAGAAAGCTCTATTCTGACATCCCAGAAACATGAACTAAGTGTTAAAATCATGTTTTCATCAGTTCTCAGCTTTTTAAATCTTTGTCTTGTCATAAAATTCAAATATGACATGGACAGGAGTTGTGCAAAGAAAGCTCTATTCTGACATCCCAGGAACATGAAATTAGTGCTAAAGTCATCTTTTCATCAGATCTCAGCTTTTTTGATCATGGCATTTGTCAGAAAACTCAAATCTGACATGGACATGAGTCTTGCAAAGACAGCTGTATTCTGACATCCGAGGAACATGAACTGAGTGTTAAAATCATGTTTTCATCAGTTCTCAGCTTTTTTGAACAAGGCATTGTCAGAAAACTCAAATATGACAATAAAGTAAGTTTTGCAAAGATAGATCTATTCTGACATCCCAGGAACATGAAATTAGTGCAAAAGTCATATTTTCATCATTTCTCAGCTTTTTTTAATCAGGACTTGTCAGAAAACTCAAATATGACATGGGCATGAGTTTTGAAAAGAAAGCTGTATTCTGACATCCGAGGAACACGAAATGAGTATTAAAGTCATGTTTTCATCAGTTCTCAGCTTTTTTGATCCGGACTTGTCAGAAAACTCAAATATGACAAAAACATGAGTTTTGCAAAGAAAGCTCTATTCTGACATCCCAGGAACATGAACTGATTGTTAAAATCATGTTTTAATTATCAGTTCTCAGCTTTTTAAATCTCTGCCTTATCAGGAAACACAAATCTGACATGGACATAAGTTTAGCAAAGAAAGCTCTTTTCTGACATCCCAGGAACATGAAATAAGTGTTAAAGTAATGTTTTTATCAGTTCTCATCTTTTTTGATCAGGGCATCGTCAGAAAACTCAAATATGATAATAAAGTGAGTTTTGCAAAGAAAGCTCTATTCTGACATCCCAGGAACATGAAATAAGTGCTAAAGTCATGTTTTCAACAGTGCTCAGCTTTTTTTAATCATGCCTTGTCAGAAAACTCAAATATGACATGGGCATGAGTTTTGCAAAGAAATCTCTAATCTGACATCCTAGGAACATGAAATGAGTGTTAAAGTCATGTTTTCATCAGTTCTCAGCTTTTTAAATCTCTGTCTTGTAAGGAAAAACAAATCTGTAATGGACATAAGTTTAGCAAAGAAAGCTCTTTTCTGACATCCCAGGAACATGAAATAAGTGTTAATGTCATGTTTTCATCAGTTCTTAGCTTTTTTTTATCAGGCCTTGTCAGAAAACTCTAATATGACAATAACGTGAGTTTTGCAAAGAAAGCTCCATTCTGACATCCCAGGAACATGAACTGAGTGTTAAAATCATGTTTTAATAATCAGTTCTCAGCTTTTTAATTCTCTGCCTTATCAGGAAACACAAATCTGACATGGACATGAGTCTTGCAAAGAAAGCTGTATTCTGACATCTGAGGAACATGAACTGAGTGTTAAAATCATGTTTTCATCAGTTCTCAGCTTTTTTGATTAGGCCTTGTCAGAAAAGTCAAATATGACAATAATGTGAGTTTGGCAAAGAAAGCTCTATTCTGACATCCCAGGAACATGAACTGAGTGTTAAAATCATGTTTTCATCAGTTCTCAGCTTTTTAAATCTTTGCCTTGTCATAAGATTCAAATATGACATGGACATAAGTTTAGCAAAGAAAGCTCTTTTCTGACATCCCAGGAACATGAAATAAGTGTTAAAGTCATGTTTTCATCAGTTCTTAACTTTTTTTTATCAGGCCTTGTCAGAAACCTCTAATATGACAATAACGTGAGTTTTGCAAAGAAAGCTCTATTCTGACATCCCAGGAACATGAACTGAGTGTTAAAGTAATGTTTTTATCAGTTCTCAGCTTTTTTGATCAGGGCATCGTCAGAAAACTCAAATATGACAATAAAGTGAGTTTGGCAAAGAAAGCTCTATTCTGACATCCCAGGAACATGAAATAAGTGCTAAAGTCATGTTTTCAACAGTTCTCAGCTTTTTTTAATCATGCCTTGTCAGAAAACTCAAATATGACATGGGCATGAGTTTTGCAAAGAAATCTGTATTCTGACATCCGAGGAACATGAACTGAGTGTTAAAATCATGTTTTCATCAGTTCTCAGCTTTTTTGATTAGGCCTTGTCAGAAAAGTCAAATATGACAATAATGTGAGTTTGGCAAAGAAAGCTTTATTCTGACATCCCAGGAACATGAACTGAGTGTTAAAATCATGTTTTCATCAGTTCTCAGCTTTTTAAATCTTTGCTTTATCAGGAAACACAAATCTGACATGGACATGAGTCTTGCAAAGAAAGCTGTATTCTGACATCCGAGGAAAATGAACTGAGTGTTAAAATCATGTTTTCATCAGTTCTCAGCTTATTTGATTAGGCTTTGTCAGAAAACTCAAATATAACAATAACGTGAGTTTTGCAAAGAAAGCTCTATTCTGACATCTCAGGAACATGAAATAAGTGTTAAAGTCATGTTTTCATCAGTTCTCAGCTTTTTTGATCAGGCCTTTTCAGAAAACTCAAATATGACAATAACGTGAGTTTGGCAAAAAAAGCTCTATTCTGACATCCCAGGAACATGAAATTAGTGCAAAAGTCATATTTTCATCATTTCTCAGCTTTTTTTAATCAGGCCTTGTCAGAAAACTCAAATATGACATGGACATGAGTTGTGCAAAGAAAGCTCTATTCTGACATCCCAGGAACATGAAATGAGTGTTAAAGTCATGTTTTCATCAGTTCTCAGCTTTTTTTAATCAGGCCTTGTAAGGAAAGACAAATCTGTAATGGACATAAGTTTAGCAAAGAAAGCTCTTTTCTGACATCCCAGGAACATGAAATAAGTGTTAAAGTCTTGTTTTCATCAGTTCTCAGCTTTTTTGATCAGGGCCTTGTCAGAAAACTTTAATATGACAATAACGTGAGTTTTGCAAAGAAAGCTCTATTCTGACATCCCAGAAACATGAACTAAGTGTTAAAATCATGTTTTCATCAGTTCTCAGCTTTTTAAATCTTTGCCTTGTCATAAGATTCAAATATGACATGGACATAAGTTTAGCAAAGAAAGCTCTTTTCTGACATCCCAGGAACATGAAATAAGTGTTAAAGTCATGTTTTCATCAGTTCTTAACTTTTTTTATCAGGCCTTGTCAGAAACCTCTAATATGACAATAACGTGAGTTTTGCAAAGAAAGCTCTATTCTGACATCCCAGGAACATGAACTGAGTGTTAAAGTAATGTTTTTATCAGTTCTCAGCTTTTTTGATCAGGGCATCGTCAGAAAACTCAAATATGACAATAAAGTGAGTTTGGCAAAGAAAGCTCTATTCTGACATCCCAGGAACATGAACTGAGTGTTAATATCATGTTTTAATAATCAGTTCTCAGCTTTTTAAATCTCTGCCTTGTAAGGAAACACAAATCTGTAATGGACATAAGTTTAGCAAAGAAAGCTCTTTTCTGACATCCCAGGAACATGAAATGAGTGTTACAGTCATGTTTTTATCAGTTTTCAGCTTTTTAAATCTCTGCCTTGTAAGGAAACACAAATCTGTAATGGACATAAGTTTAGCAAAGAAAGCTCTATTCTGACATCCCAGGAACATGAACTGAGTGTTAAAATCATGTTTTCATCAGTTCTCAGCTTTTTAAATCTTTGCCTTGTCATAAAATTCATATATGACATGGACATGAGTTGTGCAAAGAAAGCTCTATTCTGACAACCCAGGAACATGAAATTAGTGCTAAAGTCATCTTTTCATCATTTCTCAGCTTTTTTGATCAGGGCATTTGTCAGAAAACTCAAATCTGACATGGACATGAGTCTTGCAAAGAAAGCTGTATTCTGACATCCGAGGAACATGAACTGAGTGTTAAAATAATGTTTTCATCAGTTCTCAGCTTTTTTGATCAGGCCTTGTCAGAAAACTCTAATATGACAATAACGAGAGTTTTGCAAAGAAAGCTCTATTCTGACATCCCAGGAACATGAAATTAGTGCTAAAGTCATGTTTTCATCAGTTCTCAGCTTTTTTTAATCAGGCCTTGTCAGAAAACTCAAATATGACATGGACATGAGTCTTGCAAAGAAAGCTCTATTCTGACATCCCAGGAACATGAAATAAGTGTTAAAGTCTTGTTTTCATCAGTTCTCAGCTTTTCTGATCAGGGCATCGTCAGAAAACACAAATCTGACATGGACATAAGTTTAGCAAAGAAAGCTCTTTTCTGACATCCCAGAAACATGAAATGAGTGTTAAAGTCATGTTTTCATCAGTTCTCAGCTTTTTAAATCTCTGCCTTGTAAGGAAACACAAATCTGTAATGAACATAATTTTAGCAAAGAAAGCTCTATTCTGACATCCCAGGAACATGAACTGAGTGTTAAAATCATGTTTTCATCAGTTCTCAGCTTTTTAAATCTTTGCCTTTTCATAAAATTCAAATATGACATGGACATGAGTTGTGCAAAGAAAGCTCTATTCTGACATCCCAGGAACATGAAATTAGTGCTAAAGTCATGTTTTCATCAGTTCTCAGCGTTTTTTAATCAGGCCTTGTCAGAAAACTCAAATATGACATGGACATGAGTCTTGCAAAGAAAGCTCTATTTTGACATCCCAGGAACATGAAATAAGTGTTAAAAGTCTGGTTTTCATCAGTTCTCAGCTTTTCTGATCAGGGCATCGTCAGAAAACACAAATCTGACATGGACATAAGTTTAGCAAAGAAAGCTCTTTTCTGACATCCCAGAAACATGAAATGAGTGTTAAAGTCATGTTTTCTTCAGTTCTCAGCTTTTTAAATCTCTGCCTTGTAAGGAAACACAAATCTGTAATGGACATAAGTTTAGCAAAGAAAGCTCTATTCTGACATCCCAGGAACATGAACTGAGTGTTAAAATCATGTTTTCATCAGTTCTCAGCTTTTTAAATCTTTGCCTTGTCATAAAATTCAAATATGACATGGACATGAGTTGTGCAAAGAAAGCTCTATTCTGACATCCCAGGAACATGAAATTAGTGCTAAAGTCATCTTCTCATCAGTTCTCAGCTTTTTTGATCAGGGCATTTGTCAGAAAACTCAAATCTGACATGGACATGAGTCTTGCAAAGAAAGCTGTATTCTGACATCCGAGGAACATGAACTGAGTGTTAAAATCATGTTTTCATCAGTTCTCAGCTTTTTTGATCAGGCCTTGTCAGAAAACTCTAATATGACAATAACAGGAGTTTTCCAAAGAAAGCTCTATTCTGACATCCCAGGAACATGATCTGAGTGTTAAAATCATGTTTTAATAATTAGTTCTCAGCTTTTTAAATCTCTGCCTTGTCAGGAAACACAAATCTGACATGGACATAAGTTTAGCAAAGAAAGCTCTTTTCTGACATCCCAGGAACATGAAATAAGTGTTTAAGTCATGTTTTCATCAGTTCTCAGCTATTTTGATCAGGGCATCGTCAGAAAACTCAAATATGACAATAAAGTAAAATTTGCAAAAGAAAGATCTATTCTGACATCCCAGGAACATGAAATTAGTGCAAAAGTCATGTTTTCATCATTTCTCTGCTTTTTTTAATCAGGCCTTCTCAGAAAACTCAAATATTACATGGCATGAGTTTTGAAAGAAAGCTGTATTCTGACATCCGAGGAACATGAAATGATCATTAAAGTCATGTTTTCATCAGTTCTCAGCTTTTTTGATTAGGCCTTGTCAGAAAACTCTAATATGACAATAATAGGAGTTTTGCAAAGAAAGCTCTATTCTGACATCCCAGGAACATGAACTGAGTGTTAAAATCATGTTTTAATAATCAGTTCCCAGCTTTTTAAATCTATGCCTTGTCAGGAACAACAAATCTGACATGGACATAAGTTTAACAAAGAAAGCTCTTTTCTGACATCCCAGGAACATGAAATAAGTGTTAAAGTCATGTTTTCATCAGTTTTCAGCTTTTTAAATCTCTGCCTTGTAAGGAAACACAAATCTGTAATGGACATAAGTTAAGCAAAGAAAGCTCTATTCTGACATCCCAGGAACATGAACTGAGTGTTAAAATCATGTTTTCATCAGTTCTCAGCTTTTTTGATCAGGGCATTTGTCAGAAAACTCAAATCTGACATGGACATGAGTCTTGCAAAGAAAGCTGTATTCTGACATTCGAGGAACATGAACTGAGTGTTAAAATCATGTTTTCATCAGTTCTCAGCTTTTTTGAACAGGGCATCGTCAGAAAACTCAAATATGACAATAAAGTAAGTTTTGCAAAGAAAGATCTATTCTGACATCCCATGGAACATGAAATTAGTGCAAAAGTCATGTTTTCATCATTTCTCAGCTTTTTTTAATCAGGCCTTGTCAGAAAACTCAAATATGACATGGGCATGAGTTTTGAAAAGAAAGCTGTATTCTGACATCCGAGGAACATGAAATGAGTATTAAAGTCATGTTTTCATCAGTTCTCAGCTTTTTGAGCAGGCCTTGTTCAGAAAACTCAAATATGACATGGACATGAGTCTTGCAAAGAAAGCTGTATTCTGACATCCGAGGAAAATGAACTGAGTGTTAAAATCATGTTTTCATCAGTTCTCAGCTTATTTGATTAGGCCTTGTCAGAAAACTCAAATATGACATGGACATGAGTTTTGCAAAGAAAGGTCTATTCTGACATCCCAGGAACATGAAATGAGTGTTAAAGTAATGTTTTTATCATTTCTCATCTTTTTTGATTAGGCCTTGTCAGAAAACTCAAATATGACAATAACGTGAGTTTGGCAAAGAAAGCTCTATTCTGACATCCCAGGAACATGAACTGATTGTTAAAATCATGTTTTAATAATCAGTTCTCAGCTTTTTAAATCTCTGCCTTATCAGGAAACACAAATCTGACATGGACATAAGTTTAGCAAAGAAAGCTCTTTTCTGACATCCCAGGAACATGAAATAAGTGTTAAAGTAATGTTTTTATCAGTTCTCATCTTTTTTGATCAGGGCATCGTCAGAAAACTCAAATATGACATGGGCATGAGTTTTTCAAAGAAATCTGTATTCTGACATCCGAGGAACATGAACTGAGTGTTAAAATCATGTTTTCATCAGTTCTCAGCTTTTTTGATTAGGCCTTGTCAGAAAAGTCAAATATGACAATAATGTGAGTTTGGCAAAGAAAGCTCTATTCTGACATCCCAGGAACATGAAATGAGTGTTAAAGTCATGTTTTCATTAGTTCTCAGCTTTTTAAATCTCTGTCTTGTAAGGAAAAACAAATCTGTAATGGACATAAGTTTAGCAAAGAAATCTCTTTTCTGACATCCCAGGAACATGAAATAAGTGTTAAAGTCATGTTTTCATCAGTTCTTAGCTTTTTTTATCAGGCCTTGTCAGAAAACTCTAATATGACAATAACGTGAGTTTTGCAAAGAAAGCTCCATTCTGACATCCCAGGAACATGAACTGAGTGTTAAAATCATGTTTTAATAATCAGTTCTCAGCTTTTTAATTATCTGCCTTATCAGGAAACACAAATCTGACATGGACATGAGTCTTGCAAAGAAAGCTGTATTCTGACATCCGAGGAAAATGAACTGAGTGTTAAAATCATGTTTTCATCAGTTCTCAGCTTTTTTGATTAGGCTTTGTCAGAAAACTCAAATATGACAATAACGTGAGTTTTGCAAAGAAAGCTCTATTCTGACATCTCAGGAACATGAAATAAGTGTTAAAGTCATGTTTTCATCAGTTCTCAGCTTTTTTGATCCGGACTTGTCAGAAAACTCAAATATGTCAAAAACATGAGTTTTGCAAAGAAAGCTGTATTCTGACATCCGAGGAAAATGAACTGAGTGTTAAAATCATGTTTTCATCAGTTCTCAGCTTTTTTGATCAGGCCTTTTCAGAAAACTCAAATATGACAATAACGTGAGTTTGGCAAAAAAAGCTCTATTCTGACATCCCAGGAACATGAAATTAGTGCAAAAGTCATATTTTCATCATTTCTCAGCTTTTTTTAATCAGGCCTTGTCAGAAAACTCAAATATGACATGGACATGAGTTGTGCAAAGAAAGCTCTATTCTGACATCCCAGGAACATGAAATGAGTGTTAAAGTCATGTTTTCATCAGTTCTCAGCTTTTTTTAATCAGGCCTTGTAAGGAAAGACAAATCTGTAATGGACATAAGTTTAGCAAAGAAAGCTCTTTTCTGACATCCCAGGAACATGAAATAAGTGTTAAAGTCTTGTTTTCATCAGTTCTCAGCTTTTTTGATCAGGGCCTTGTCAGAAAACTTTAATATGACAATAACGTGAGTTTTGCAAAGAAAGCTCTATTCTGACATCCCAGAAACATGAACTAAGTGTTAAAATCATGTTTTCATCAGTTCTCAGCTTTTTAAATCTTTGTCTTGTCATAAAATTCAAATATGACATGGACAGGAGTTGTGCAAAGAAAGCTCTATTCTGACATCCCAGGAACATGAAATTAGTGCTAAAGTCATCTTTTCATCAGATCTCAGCTTTTTTGATCATGGCATTTGTCAGAAAACTCAAATCTGACATGGACATGAGTCTTGCAAAGACAGCTGTATTCTGACATCCGAGGAACATGAACTGAGTGTTAAAATCATGTTTTCATCAGTTCTCAGCTTTTTTGAACAAGGCATTGTCAGAAAACTCAAATATGACAATAAAGTAAGTTTTGCAAAGATAGATCTATTCTGACATCCCAGGAACATGAAATTAGTGCAAAAGTCATATTTTCATCATTTCTCAGCTTTTTTTAATCAGGACTTGTCAGAAAACTCAAATATGACATGGGCATGAGTTTTGAAAAGAAAGCTGTATTCTGACATCCGAGGAACACGAAATGAGTATTAAAGTCATGTTTTCATCAGTTCTCAGCTTTTTTGATCCGGACTTGTCAGAAAACTCAAATATGACAAAAACATGAGTTTTGCAAAGAAAGCTCTATTCTGACATCCTAGGAACATGAACTGATGTTAAAATCATGTTTTAATAATCAGTTCTCAGCTTTTTAAATCTCTGCCTTATCAGGAAACACAAATCTGACATGGACATAAGTTTAGCAAAGAAAGCTCTTTTCTGACATCCCAGGAACATGAAATAAGTGTTAAAGTAATGTTTTTATCAGTTCTCATCTTTTTTGATCAGGGCATCGTCAGAAAACTCAAATATGATAATAAAGTGAGTTTTGCAAAGAAAGCTCTATTCTGACATCCCAGGAACATGAAATAAGTGCTAAAGTCATGTTTTCAACAGTGCTCAGCTTTTTTTAATCATGCCTTGTCAGAAAACTCAAATATGACATGGGCATGAGTTTTGCAAAGAAATCTCTAATCTGACATCCTAGGAACATGAAATGAGTGTTAAAGTCATGTTTTCATCAGTTCTCAGCTTTTTAAATCTCTGTCTTGTAAGGAAAAACAAATCTGTAATGGACATAAGTTTAGCAAAGAAAGCTCTTTTCTGACATCCCAGGAACATGAAATAAGTGTTAATGTCATGTTTTCATCAGTTCTTAGCTTTTTTTTATCAGGCCTTGTCAGAAAACTCTAATATGACAATAACGTGAGTTTTGCAAAGAAAGCTCCATTCTGACATCCCAGGAACATGAACTGAGTGTTAAAATCATGTTTTAATAATCAGTTCTCAGCTTTTTAATTCTCTGCCTTATCAGGAAACACAAATCTGACATGGACATGAGTCTTGCAAAGAAAGCTGTATTCTGACATCTGAGGAACATGAACTGAGTGTTAAAATCATGTTTTCATCAGTTCTCAGCTTTTTTGATTAGGCCTTGTCAGAAAAGTCAAATATGACAATAATGTGAGTTTGGCAAAGAAAGCTCTATTCTGACATCCCAGGAACATGAACTGAGTGTTAAAATCATGTTTTCATCAGTTCTCAGCTTTTTAAATCTTTGCCTTGTCATAAGATTCAAATATGACATGGACATAAGTTTAGCAAAGAAAGCTCTTTTCTGACATCCCAGGAACATGAAATAAGTGTTAAAGTCATGTTTTCATCAGTTCTTAACTTTTTTTTATCAGGCCTTGTCAGAAACCTCTAATATGACAATAACGTGAGTTTTGCAAAGAAAGCTCTATTCTGACATCCCAGGAACATGAACTGAGTGTTAAAGTAATGTTTTTATCAGTTCTCAGCTTTTTTGATCAGGGCATCGTCAGAAAACTCAAATATGACAATAAAGTGAGTTTGGCAAAGAAAGCTCTATTCTGACATCCCAGGAACATGAAATAAGTGCTAAAGTCATGTTTTCAACAGTTCTCAGCTTTTTTTAATCATGCCTTGTCAGAAAACTCAAATATGACATGGGCATGAGTTTTGCAAAGAAATCTGTATTCTGACATCCGAGGAACATGAACTGAGTGTTAAAATCATGTTTTCATCAGTTCTCAGCTTTTTTGATTAGGCCTTGTCAGAAAAGTCAAATATGACAATAATGTGAGTTTGGCAAAGAAAGCTTTATTCTGACATCCCAGGAACATGAACTGAGTGTTAAAATCATGTTTTCATCAGTTCTCAGCTTTTTAAATCTTTGCTTTATCAGGAAACACAAATCTGACATGGACATGAGTCTTGCAAAGAAAGCTGTATTCTGACATCCGAGGAAAATGAACTGAGTGTTAAAATCATGTTTTCATCAGTTCTCAGCTTATTTGATTAGGCTTTGTCAGAAAACTCAAATATAACAATAACGTGAGTTTTGCAAAGAAAGCTCTATTCTGACATCTCAGGAACATGAAATAAGTGTTAAAGTCATGTTTTCATCAGTTCTCAGCTTTTTTGATCAGGCCTTTTCAGAAAACTCAAATATGACAATAACGTGAGTTTGGCAAAAAAAGCTCTATTCTGACATCCCAGGAACATGAAATTAGTGCAAAAGTCATATTTTCATCATTTCTCAGCTTTTTTTAATCAGGCCTTGTCAGAAAACTCAAATATGACATGGACATGAGTTGTGCAAAGAAAGCTCTATTCTGACATCCCAGGAACATGAAATGAGTGTTAAAGTCATGTTTTCATCAGTTCTCAGCTTTTTTTAATCAGGCCTTGTAAGGAAAGACAAATCTGTAATGGACATAAGTTTAGCAAAGAAAGCTCTTTCTGACATCCCAGGAACATGAAATAAGTGTTAAAGTCTTGTTTTCATCAGTTCTCAGCTTTTTTGATCAGGGCCTTGTCAGAAAACTTTAATATGACAATAACGTGAGTTTTGCAAAGAAAGCTCTATTCTGACATCCCAGAAACATGAACTAAGTGTTAAAATCATGTTTTCATCAGTTCTCAGCTTTTTAAATCTTTGCCTTGTCATAAGATTCAAATATGACATGGACATAAGTTTAGCAAAGAAAGCTCTTTTCTGACATCCCAGGAACATGAAATAAGTGTTAAAGTCATGTTTTCATCAGTTCTTAACTTTTTTTTATCAGGCCTTGTCAGAAACCTCTAATATGACAATAACGTGAGTTTTGCAAAGAAAGCTCTATTCTGACATCCCAGGAACATGAACTGAGTGTTAAAGTAATGTTTTTATCAGTTCTCAGCTTTTTTGATCAGGGCATCGTCAGAAAACTCAAATATGACAATAAAGTGAGTTTTGCAAAGAAAGCTCTATTCTGACATCCCAGGAACATGAACTGAGTGTTAATATCATGTTTTAATAATCAGTTCTCAGCTTTTTAAATCTCTGCCTTGTAAGGAAACACAAATCTGTAATGGACATAAGATTAGCAAAGAAAGCTCTTTTCTGACATCCCAGGAACATGAAATAAGTGTTAAAGTTATGTTTTCATCAGTTCTCAGCTTCTTTTGATCAGGCCTTGTCAGAAAACTGTAATATGACAGTAACGTGAGTTTTGCAAAGAAAGGTCTATTCTGACATCCCAGGAACATGAAATGAGTGTTAAAGTAATGTTTTTATCATTTCTCATCTTTTTTGATTAGGCCTTGTCAGAAAACTCAAATATGACAATAACGTGAGTTTGGCAAAGAAAGCTCTATTCTGACATCCCAGGAACATGAACTGATTGTTAAAATCATGTTTTAATAATCAGTTCTCAGCTTTTTAAATCTCTGCCTTATCAGGAAACACAAATCTGACATGGACATAAGTTTAGCAAAGAAAGCTCTTTTCTGACATCCCAGGAACATGAAATAAGTGTTAAAGTAATGTTTTTATCAGTTCTCATCTTTTTTGATCAGGGCATCGTCAGAAAACTCAAATATGACATGGGCATGAGTTTTTCAAAGAAATCTGTATTCTGACATCCGAGGAACATGAACTGAGTGTTAAAATCATGTTTTCATCAGTTCTCAGCTTTTTTGATTAGGCCTTGTCAGAAAACTCAAATATGACAATAATGTGAGTTTGGCAAAGAAAGCTCTATTCTGACATCCCAGGAACATGAAATGAGTGTTAAAGTCATGTTTCATCAGTTCTCAGCTTTTTAAATCTCTGTCTTGTAAAAAAACAAATCTGTAATGGACATAAGTTTAGCAAAGAAAGCTCTTTTCTGACATCCCAGGAACATGAAATAAGTGTTAAAGTCATGTTTTCATCAGTTCTTAGCTTTTTTTTATCAGGCCTTGTCAGAAAACTCTAATATGACAATAACGTGAGTTTTGCAAAGAAAGCTCCATTCTGACATCCCAGGAACATGAACTGAGTGTTAAAATCATGTTTTAATAATCAGTTCTCAGCTTTTTAATTATCTGCCTTATCAGAAAACAAATCTGACATGGACATGAGTCTTGCAAAGAAAGCTGTATTCTGACATCCGAGGAACATGAACTGAGTGTTAAAATCATGTTTTCATCAGTTCTCAGCTTTTTTGATTAGGCCTTGTCAGAAATCAAATATGACATAAGTGAGTTTGCAAAGAAAGCTCTATTCTGACATCCCAGGAACATGAACTGAGTGTTAAAATCATGTTTTCATCAGTTCTCAGCTTTTTAAATCTTTGCCTTATCAGAAACACAAATCTGACATGGACATGAGTCTTGCAAAGAAAGCTCTATTCTGACATCCCAGGAACATGAACTGAGTGTTAAAATCATGTTTTCATCAGTTCTCATCTTTTTTGATTAGGCTTTGTCAGAAAACTCAAATATGACAATAACGTGAGTTTTGCAAAGAAAGCTCTATTCTGACATCCCAGGACATGAAATAAGTGTTAAAGTCATGTTTTCATCAGTTCTCAGCTTTTTTGATCCGGACTTGTCAGAAAACTCAAATATGACAAAACATGAGTTTTGCAAAGAAAGCTCTATTCTGACATCCCAGGAACATGAAATAAGTGTTAAAGTCATGTTTTCATCAGTTCTCAGCTTTTTTTATCAGGCCTTGTCAGAAAACTCAAATATGACAATAACATGAGTTTTGCAAAGAAAGCTCTATTCTGACATCCCAGGAACATGAACTGAGTGTTAAAATCATGTTTTAATAATCAGTTCTCAGCTTTTAAATCTCTGCCTGTCAGGAACAACAAATCTGACATGGACATAGGATTAGCAAAGAAAGCTCTTTTCTGACATCCCAGGAACATGAAATAAGTGTTAAAGTCATGTTTTCATCAGTTCTCAGCTTTTTGATCAGGCCTTGTCAGAAAACTCTAATATGACATAACGTGAGTTTTGCAAAGAAAGCTCTATTCTGACATCCCAGGAACATGAAATGAGTGTTAAAGTAATGTTTTTATCAGTTCTCAGCTTTTTTGATATAGGCCTTGTCAGAAACTCAAATATGACAATAACGTGAGTTTGGCAAAGAAAGCTCTATTCTGACATCCCAGGAACATGAACTGAGTGTTAAAATCATGTTTTAATAATCAGTTCTCAGCTTTTTAAATCTCTGCCTTGTCAGGAAACACAAATCTGACATGGACATAAGTTTTGCAAAGAAGCTCTTTTCTGACATCCCAGGAACATGAAATAAGTGTTAAAGTAATGTTTTTTATCAGTTCTCAGTTCTCAGCTTTTTTGATCAGGCCTTGTCAGAAAACTCAATATGACAATAAAGTGAGTTTTGCAAAGAAAGCTCTATTCTGACATCCCAGGAACATGAAATAAGTGTTAAAGTCATGTTTTCATCAGTTCTCAGCTTTTTTAATCATGCCTTGTCAGAAAACTCAAATATGACATGGACATGAGTTTGCAAAGAAAGCTCTATTCTGACATCCGAGGAACATGAACTGAGTGTTAAAATCATGTTTTCATCAGTTCTCAGCTTTTTTGATCAGGCCTTGTCAGAAAAGTCAAATATGACAATAATGTGAGTTTGCAAAGAAAGCTCTATTCTGACATCCCAGGAACATGAACTGAGTGTTAAAATCATGTTTTCATCAGTTCTCAGCTTTTTAATCTTTGCTTTGTCAGAAAACACAAATATGACATGGACATGAGTTTTGCAAAGAAAGCTGTATTCTGACATCCAGGAACATGAACTGAGTGTTAAAATCATGTTTTCATCAGTTCTCAGCTTTTGATCAGGCCTTGTCAGAAAACTCAAATATGACAATAACGTGAGTTTTGCAAAAAAAGCTCTATTCTGACATCCCAGGAACATGAAATTAGTGTTAAAGTCATGTTTTCATCATTTCTCAGCTTTTTTTAATCAGGCCTTGTCAGAAAACTCAAATATGACATGGACATGAGTTTTGCAAAGAAAGCTCTATTCTGACATCCCAGGAACATGAAATGAGTGTTAAAGTCATGTTTTCATCAGTTCTCAGCTTTTTTTAATCAGGCCTTGTAAGAAAACAAATCTGTATGGACATAAGTTTAGCAAAGAAAGCTCTTTTCTGACATCCCAGGAACATGAAATAGTGTTAAAGTCTTTTTCATCAGTTCTCAGCTTTTTTGATCAGGCCTTGTCAGAAAACTCAAATATGACAATACGTGAGTTTTGCAAAGAAGCTCTATTCTGACATCCCAGGAACATGAACTGAGTGTTAAATCATGTTTTCATCAGTTCTCAGCTTTTTAAATCTTTGCCTTGTCTAAAACTCAAATATGACATGGACAGGAGTTGTGCAAAGAAAGCTCTATTCTGACATCCCAGGAACATGAAATTAGTGTTAAAGTCATGTTTTCATCAGTTCTCAGCTTTTTTGATCAGGCATTGTCAGAAAACTCAAATATGACATGGACATGAGTCTTGCAAAGAAAGCTCTATTCTGACATCCGAGGAACATGAACTGAGTGTTAAAATCATGTTTTCATCAGTTCTCAGCTTTTTGATCAGGGCTTGTCAGAAAACTCAAATATGACAATAAAGAGTTTTGCAAAGAGCTCTATTCTGACATCCCAGGAACATGAATTAGTGCAAAAGTCATGTTTTCATCAGTTCTCAGCTTTTTTAAATCAGGCCTTGTCAGAAAACTCAAATATGACATGGACATGAGTTTTGCAAAGAAAGCTCTATTCTGACATCCCAGGAACATGAAATGAGTGTTAAAGTCATGTTTTCATCAGTTCTCAGCTTTTTTTATCTCCTTGCTTCAGAAACTCAAATATGACAAAACATGAGTTTTGCAAAGAAAGCTCTATTCTGACATCCCAGGAACATGAAATAGTGTTAAAAGTCATGTTTTCATCAGTTCTCAGCTTTTTTTTTCAGGCCTTGTCAGAAAACTCTAATATGACATACGTGAGTTTTGCAAAGAAAGCTCTATTCTGACATCCCAGGAACATGAACTGAGTGTTAAAATCATGTTTTAATCAGTTCTCAGCTTTTAAATCTCTGCCTTGTCAGGAAACTCAAATATGACATGGACATAGGATTAGCAAAGAAAGCTCTATTCTGACATCCCAGGAACATGAAATAAGTGTTAAAGTCATGTTTTCATCAGTTCTCAGCTTTTTTGATCAGGCCTTGTCAGAAAACTCTAATATGACAAGACATAAGTTTTGCAAAGAAGCTCTATTCTGACATCCCAGGAACATGAAATGAGTGTTAAAGTCATGTTTAATCAGTTCTCAGCTTTTTTAATCAGGCCTTGTCAGAAAACTCAAATGACATGGACGAGTTTTGCAAAGAAAGCTCTATTCTGACATCCCAGGAACATGAAATGAGTGTTAAAGTCATGTTTTCATCAGTTCTCAGCTTTTTTGATCAGGCCTTGTCAGAAACTCAAATATGACATAACGTGAGTTTGGCAAAGAAAGCTCTATTCTGACATCCCAGGAACATGAAATGAGTGTTAAATCATGTTTTATCAGTTCTCATCTTTTTTGATCAGGGCATCGTCAGAAAACTCAAATATGACAATACATGAGTTTTGCAAAGAAAGCTCTATTCTGACATCCCAGGAACATGAAATTAGTGTTAAAGTCATGTTTTCATCAGTTTTCTCTCAGCTTTTTAATCAGGCCTTGTCAGAAAACTCAAATATGACATGGACATGAGTTTGCAAAGAAAGCTCTATTCTGACATCCCAGGAACATGAAATGAGTGTTAAAGTCATGTTTTCATCAGTTCTCAGCTTTTTAAATCTTTGCCTTGTCATAAAACTCAAATATGACATGGACATGAGTTTGCAAAGAAAGCTCTATTCTGACATCCCAGGAACATGAAATAGTGTTAAAGTCATGTTTTCATCAGTTCTCAGCTTTTTTGATCAGGCCTTGTCAGAAAACTCAAATCTGACATGGACATGAGTCTTGCAAAGAAAGCTGTATTCTGATATCCGAGGAACATGAACTGAGTGTTAAAATCATGTTTTCATCAGTTCTCAGCTTTTTTGATCCGGGCATCGTCAGAAAACTCAAATATGACAATAAAGTAAGATTTGTAAAAGAAAACTCTATTCTGACATCCCAGGAACATGAAATTAGTGCAAAAGTCATGTTTTCATCATTTCTCATTTTTTTTTAATCAGGCCTTGTCAGAAAACTCAAATATGACATGGGCATGAGTTTTGAAAAGAAAGCTGTATTCTGACATCCCAGGAACATGAAATGAGTGTTAAAGTAATGTTTTTATCAGTTCTCATCTTTTTTGATTAGGGCATCGTCAGAAAACTCAAATATGACAATAAAGTTAGTTTTGCAAAGAAAGCTCTATTCTGACATCCCAGGACATGAATATGTTAAAGTCATGTTTTCATCAGTTCTCAGCTTTTTTATTCAGGCCTTGTCAGAAAACTCAAATATGACATGGCATGAGTTTGCGCAAAGAAAGCTCTATTCTGACATCCCAGGAACATGAATGAGTGTTAAAGTCATGTTTTCATCAGTTCTCAGCTCAGCTTTTTAAATCTCTGCCTTGTCAGGAAACACAAATCTGAATGGACATAGTTTAGCAAAGAAAGCTCTTTCTGACATCCCAGGAACATGAAATAAGTGTTAAAGTCATGTTTTCATCAGTTCTTAGCTTTTTTTTTATCAGGCCTTGTCAGAAAACTCTAATATGACAATAACGTGAGTTTTGCAAAGAAAGCTCTATTCTGACATCCCAGGAACATGAACTGAGTGTTAAAATCATGTTTTCATCATTTCTCAGCTTTTTTTAATCAGGCCTTGTCAGAAACTCAAATATGACATGGCATGAGTTTTGCAAAGAAAGCTCTATTCTGACATCCCAGGAACATGAAATGAGTGTTAAAGTCATGTTTTCATCAGTTCTCAGCTTTTAAATCTCTGCCTTGTAAGAAAACAAATCTGTAATGGACATAAGTTTGCAAAGAAAGCTCTATTCTGACATCCCAGGAACATGAACTGAATGTTAAAGTCATGTTTTAATCAGTTCTCAGTTTTTTTGATCAGGGCATGTCAGAAAACTCAAATATGACAATAAATGAGTTTTGCAAAGAAAGCTCTATTCTGACATCCCAGGAACATGAAATAAGTGCTAAAGTCATGTTTTCATCAGTTCTCAGCTTTTTTTATCAGCCTTGTCAGAAACTCAAATATGACAATAAAGTGAGTTTTGCAAAGAAAGCTCTATTCTGACATCCCAGGAACATGAAATAAGTGTTAAAGTCATGTTTTCATCAGTTCTCAGCTTTTTTATCAGTCCTTGTCAGAAAACTCTAATATGAAAATAAGTGAGTTTTGCAAAGAAAGCTCTATTCTGACATCCCAGGAACATGAACTGAGTGTTAAAATCATGTTTTAATCAGTTCTCAGCTTTTTAATTCTCTGCCTTGTCAGGAAACACAAATCTGACATGGACATGAGTCTTGCAAAGAAAGCTCTATTCTGACATCCCAGGAACATGAACTGAGTGTTAAAATCATGTTTTCATCATCAGTTCTCATCAGCTTTTTGATTAGGCCTTGTCAGAAAACTCAAATATGACAATAATGTGAGTTTTGGCAAAGAAACTCTATTCTGACATCCCAGGAACATGAAATGTTTAAAGTCATGTTTTCATCAGTTCTTAGCTTTTTTTTTTATCAGGCCTTGTCAGAAAACTCAAATATGACATAACGTGAGTTTTGCAAAGAAAGCTCTATTCTGACATCCCAGGAACATGAACTGAGTGTTAAAGTAATGTTTTCATCAGTTCTCAGCTTTTTTGATCAGGGCCTTCGTCAGAAAACTCAAATATGACAATAAGTGAGTTTTGCAAAGAAAGCTCTATTCTGACATCCCAGGAACATGAAATTAGTGTTAAAGTCATGTTTTCATCAGTTCTCAGCTTTTTTGATCAGGCCTTGTCAGAAACTCTAATATGACAATACGTGAGTTTTGCAAAGAAAGCTCTATTCTGACATCCCAGGAACATGAATGAGTGTTAAATCATGTTTTAATAATCAGTTCTCAGCTTTTAAATCTCTGCCTTTCAGGAAACACAAATCTGACATGGACATAAGTTTAGCAAAGAAAGCTCTTTCTGACATCCCAGGAACATGAAGAGTGTTAAAGTCATGTTTTTATCAGTTCTCAGCTTTTTATTGGGCATCGTCAGAAAACTCAAATATGACAATAAAGTGAGTTTTGCAAAGAAAGCTCTATTCTGACATCCCAGGAACATGAAATAAGTGCTAAAGTCATGTTTTCATCAGTTCTCAGTTTTTTTAATCATGCCTTGTCAGAAAACTCAAATATGACATGGGCATGAGTTTTGCAAAGAAAGCTCTATTCTGACATCCCAGGAACATGAAATGAGTGTTAAAGTCATGTTTTCATCAGTTCTCAGCTTTTTAAATCTCTGCCTTGTCAGGAAACAAATCTGATGGACATAAGTTTAGCAAAGAAAGCTCTTTTCTGACATCCCAGGAACATGAAATAAGTGTTAAAGTCATGTTTTTCATCAGTTCTCAGCTTTTTTTATCAGGCCTTGTCAGAAAACTCTAATATGACAATATGTGAGTTTTGCAAAGAAAGCTCTATTCTGACATCCCAGGAACATGAACTGAGTGTTAAAATCATGTTTTAATAATCAGTTCTCAGCTTTTTAATCTCTGCCTTGTCAGAAAACACAAATCTGACATGGACATGAGTTTTGCAAAGAAAGCTGTATTCTGACATCCGAGGAACATGAACTGAGTGTTAAATCATGTTTTCATCAGTTCTCAGCTTTTTTGATTAGGCCTTGTCAGAAAACTCAAATATGACAATAACGTGAGTTGGCAAAGAAAGCTCTATTCTGACATCCCAGGAACATGAAATGAGTGTTAAAGTCATGTTTTATCAGTTCTCAGCTTTTTTGATCAGGCCTTGTCAGAAAACTCAAATATGACAATGAAAGTGAGTTTTGCAAAGAAAGCTCTATTCTGACATCCCAGGAACATGAAATGAGTGTTAAAGTCATGTTTTCATCAGTTCTCAGCTTTTTAAATCTCTGCCTTGTAGGAAACATAAATCTGTAATGGACATAAGTTTAGCAAAGAAAGCTCTTTTCTGACATCCCAGGAACATGAAATAAGTGTTAAAGTCTGTTTTCATCAGTTCTCAGCTTTTTTGATCAGGGCCTTGTCAGAAAACTCTAATATGACAATAACGTGAGTTTTGCAAAGAAAGCTCTATTCTGACATCCCAGGAACATGAACTGAGTGTTAAAATCATGTTTTCATCAGTTCTCAGCTTTTTAAATCTTGCCTTGTCAGAAAATTCAAATATGACATGGACATGAGTTTGCAAAGAAAGCTTATTCTGACATCCCAGGAACATGAAATTAGTGCTAAAGTCATGTTTTCATCAGTTCTCAGCTTTTTTTAAATCTTTGCCTTGTCAGAAAACTCAAATATGACATGGACATGAGTTTTGCAAAGAAAGCTCTATTCTGACATTCCAGGAACATGAAATGAGTGTTAAAGTCATGTTTTCATCAGTTCTCAGCTTTTTTTAATCAGGCCTTGTCAGAAAACTCAAATATGACATGGGATGAGTTTTGCAAAGAAAGCTCTATTCTGACATCCCAGGAACATGAAATGAGTGTTAAAGTCATGTTTTCATCAGTTCTCAGCTTTTTAAATCTCTGCCTTGTAAGGAAACACAAATCTGACATGGACATAAGTTTAGCAAAGAAAGCTCTTTCTGACATCCCAGGAACATGAAATAAGTGTTAAAGTCATGTTTTCATCAGTTCTCAGCTTTTTTGATCAGGGCCTTGTCAGAAAACTCAAATATGACAATTACGTGAGTTTTGCAAAGAAAGCTCTATTCTGACATCCCAGGAACATGAAATGAGTGTTAAAGTCATGTTTTTATCAGTTCTCAGCTTTTTGATCAGGGCATCGTCAGAAAACTCAAATATGACAATAAAGTAGATTTGCAAAGAAAGCTCTATTCTGACATCCCAGGAACATGAATTAGTGCAAAAGTCATGTTTTATCAGTTCTCAGCTTTTTTTAATCAGGCCTTGTCAGAAAACTCAAATATGACATGGAGAGAGTTTGCAAAGAAAGCTCTATTCTGACATCCGAGGAACATGAAATGAGTGTTTAAAGTCATGTTTTCATCAGTTCTCAGCTTTTTTGATCAGGCCTTGTCAGAAACTCAATATGACATGGACATTAGTTTGCAAAGAAAGCTCTATTCTGACATCCCAGGAACATGAAATAAGTGTTAAAGTCATGTTTTCATCAGTTCTCAGCTTTTTTGATCAGGCCTTGTCAGAAAACTCAAATATGACAATACAAGGAGTTTTGCAAAGAAAGCTCTATTCTGACATCCCAGGAACATGAAATGAGTGTTAAAGTCATGTTTTATCAGTTCTCAGCTTTTTTGATCAGGGCTTCGTCAGAAAACTCAAATATGACAATGAAGTGAGTTTTGCAAAGAAAGCTCTATTCTGACATCCCAGGAACATGAAATTAGTGCTAAAGTCATGTTTTCATCAGTTCTCATCAGCTTTTTTAATCAGGCCTTGTCAGAAAACTCAAATATGACATGGACATGAGTTTTGCAAAGAAAGCTCTATTCTGACATCCCAGGAACATGAAATAAGTGTTAAAGTCATGTTTTCATCAGTTCTCAGCTTTTTTGATCAGGCCTTGTCAGAAAACTCAAATATGACAATACATGAGTTTTGCAAAGAAAGCTCTATTCTGACATCCCAGGAACATGAAATGAGTGTTAAAGTCATGTTTTTATCAGTTCTCAGCTTTTTTGATCAGGGCTTGTCAGAAAACTCTAATATGACATAAAGTGAGTTTTGCAAAGAAAGCTCTATTCTGACATCCCAGGAACATGAAATGAGTGTTAAAGTCATGTTTTCATCAGTTCTCAGCTTTTTAATCAGGCCTTGTCAGAAAACTCAAATATGACAATAAGTGAGTTTTGCAAAGAAAGCTCTATTCTGACATCCCAGGAACATGAAATTAGTGTTAAAGTCATGTTTTCATCAGTTCTCAGCTTTTTTATCAGCCTTGTCAGAAAACTCAAATATGACAATAACATGAGTTTTGCAAAGAAAGCTCTATTCTGACATCCCAGGAACATGAAATGAGTGTTAAAGTCATGTTTTTATCAGTTCTCATCTTTTTTGATCAGGGCTTGTCAGAAAACTCAATATGACAATAATGTTTTGCAAAGAAAGCTCTATTCTGACATCCCAGGACATGAAATGAGTGTTAAAGTCATGTTTTCATCAGTTCTCAGTTTTTTATTCAGCCTTGTCAGAAAACTCAAATATGACATGGGCATGAGTTTTGCAAAGAAAGCTCTATTCTGACATCCCAGGAACATGAAATGAGTGTTAAAGTCATGTTTTCATCAGTTCTCAGCTTTTTAATCTCTCTGCCTTGTAAGGAAACACAAATCTGTAATGGACATAAGTTTAGCAAAGAAAGCTCTTTTCTGACATCCCAGGAACATGAAATAAGTGTTAAAGTCATGTTTTCATCAGTTCTTACCTTTTTTTTATCAGGCCTTGTCAGAAACCTCTAATATGACAATAACGTGAGTTTTGCAAAGAAAGCTCTATTCTGACATCCCAGGAACATGAACTGAGTGTTAAAATCATGTTTTCATCATTTCTCAGCTTTTTTTAATCAGGCCTTGTCAGAAAACTCAAATATGACATGGGCATGAGTTTTGCAAAGAAATCTCTATTCTGACATCCCAGGAACATGAAATGAGTGTTAAAGTCATGTTTTCATCAGTTCTCAGCTTTTTAAATCTCTGCCTTGTCAGAAAACACAAATGTAATGGACATAGTTTTGCAAAGAAAGCTCTATTCTGACATCCCAGGAACATGAACTAAGTGTTAAAGTCATGTTTTAATCAGTTCTCATTTTTTTTGATCAGGGCATGGTCAGAAAACTCAATATGACAATAAGTGAGTTTTGCAAAGAAAGCTCTATTCTGACATCCCAGGAACATGAAAAGTGTAAAGTCATGTTTTCATCAGTTCTCACTTTTTTTATCAGGCCTTGTCAGAAACTCAAATATGACAATAAGTGAGTTTTGCAAAGAAAGCTCTATTCTGACATCCCAGGAACATGAAATGAGTGTTAAAGTCATGTTTTCATCAGTTCTCAGCTTTTTTTGATCAGGCCTTGTCAGAAAACTCAATATGACAATAACGTGAGTTTTGCAAAGAAAGCTCTATTCTGACATCCCAGGAACATGAACTGAGTGTTAAAATCATGTTTTCATCAGTTCTCAGCTTTTTAAATCTCTGCCTTGTCAGGAAACACAAATCTGACATGGACATAAGTTTAGCAAAGAAAGCTCTTTTCTGACATCCCAGGAACATGAACTGAGTGTTAAAGTCATGTCTTAATCAGTTCTCAGCTTTTTCGATCAGGGCATCATCAGAAAACTCAAATATGACAATAAAGTGAGTTTTGAAAGAAAGCTCTATTCTGACATCCCAGGAACATGAAATGAGTGTTAAAGTAATGTTTTCATCAGTTGTCAGCTTTTTTGATCAGGCCTTGTCAGAAAACTCAATATGACATGGGCATGAGTTTTGCAAAGAAAGCTCTATTCTGACATCCCAGGAACATGAAATGAGTGGTAAAGTCATGTTTTCATCATCATTGTTCTCAGCTTTTTAATCTCTGCCTTGTCAGGAAACACAAATCTGTAATGGACATAAGTTTTGCAAAGAAAGCTCTTTCTGACATCCCAGGAACATGAAATAAGTGTTAAAGTCATGTTTTTATCAGTTCTCAGCTTTTTTTATCAGGCCTTGTCAGAAAACTCTAATATGACAATAATGTGAGTTTTGCAAAGAAAGCTCTATTCTGACATCCCAGGAACATGAACTGAGTGTTAAAATCATGTTTTAATAATCAGTTCTCAGCTTTTTAATCTCTGCCTTGATCAGGAAACCAAATCTGACATGGACATGAGTCTTGCAAAGAAAGCTGTATTCTGACATCCGAGGAACATGAACTGAGTGTTAAAATCATGTTTTCATCAGTTCTCAGCTTTTTTGATTAGGCCTTGTCAGAAAACTCAAATATGACAATAACGTGAGTTTGGCAAAGAAAGCTCTATTCTGACATCCCAGGAACATGAAATAGTGTTAAAGTCATGTTTTTCAGTTCTCAGCTTTTTTGATCAGGGCATTGTCAGAAAACTCAAATATGACATAAGTGAGTTTTGCAAAGAAAGCTCTATTCTGACATCCCAGGAACATGAAATTAGTGCTAAAGTCATGTTTTCATCAGTTCTCAGCATTTTTTAATCAGATCAGCCTTGTCAGAAAACTCAAATATGACATGGGCATGAGTTTTGCAAAGAAAGCTCTATTCTGACATCCCAGGAACATGAACTGAGTGTTAAGTCATGTTTTCATCAGTTCTCAGCTTTTTAAATCTCTGCCTTGTCAGGAAACATAAATCTGTAATGGACATAAGTTTAGCAAAGAAAGCTCTTTCTGACATCCCAGGAACATGAAATAAGTGTTAAAGTCATGTTTTCATCAGTTCTCAGCTTTTTGATCAGGCCTTGTCAGAAAACTCTAATATGACAATAACGTGAGTTTTGCAAAGAAAGCTCTATTCTGACATCCCAGGAACATGAACTGAGTGTTAAAATCATGTTTTCATCAGTTCTCAGCTTTTTAAATCTTTGCCTTGTCAAAAACTCAAATATGACATGGACATGAGTTTGCAAAGAAAGCTCTATTCTGACATCCCAGGAACATGAAATGAGTGTTAAAGTCATGTTTTCATCAGTTCTCAGCTTTTTAAATCTTTGCCTTGTCAAAAACTCAAATATGACATGGACATGAGTTTGCAAAGAAAGCTCTATTCTGACATCCCAGGAACATGAAATTAGTGTTAAAGTCATGTTTTCATCAGTTCTCAGCTTTTTTTAATCATGGCCTTGTCAGAAAACTCAAAATGACATGGGCATGAGTTTTGCAAAGAAAGCTCTATTCTGACATCCCAGGAACATGAAATGAGTGTTAAAGTCATGTTTTCATCAGTTCTCAGCTTTTTAAATCTCTGCCTTGTAAGGAAACACAAATCTGTAATGGACATAAGTTTTGCAAAGAAAGCTCTTTCTGACATCCCAGGAACATGAAATAAGTGTTAAAGTCATGTTTTCATCAGTTCTCAGCTTTTTTGATCAGGCCTTGTCAGAAAACTCAAATATGACAATACGTGAGTTTTGCAAAGAAAGCTCTATTCTGACATCCCAGAAACATGAAATGAGTGTTAAAGTCATGTTTTCATCAGTTCTCAGCTTTTTTGATCAGGCCATCGTCAGAAAACTCAAATATGACAATAAAGTAGATTTGCAAAGAAAGCTCTATTCTGACATCCCAGGAACATGACTTAGTGCAAAGTCATGTTTTCATCAGTTCTCAGCTTTTTTTAATCATCAGGCCTTGTCAGAAACTCAAATATGACATGGACATGAGTCTTGCAAAGAAAGCTCTATTCTGACATCCCAGGAACATGAAATAGTGTTAAAGTCATGTTTTCATCAGTTCTCAGCTTTTTTGATCAGGCCTTGTCAGAAAACTCAAATATGACAATAACAGGAGTTTTGCAAAGAAAGCTCTATTCTGACATCCCAGGAACATGAAATGAGTGTTAAAGTAATGTTTTTATCAGTTCTCATACTTTTTGATCAGGGCATCGTCAGAAAACTCAAATATGACAATAAAGTGAGTTTTGCAAAGAAAGCTCTATTCTGACATTCCAGGAACATGAAATTAGTGCTAAAGTCATGTTTTCATCAGTTCTCAGCTTTTTTTAATCAGGCCTTGTCAGAAAACTCAAATATGAAATGGACATGAGTCTTGCAAAGAAAGCTCTATTCTGACATCCCAGGAACATGAACTGAGTGTTAATATCATGTTTTAATAATCAGTTCTCAGCTTTTTAAATCTCTGCCTTGTCAGGAAACACAAATCTGACATGGACATAAGTTTAGCAAAGAAAGCTCTTTTCTGACATCCCAGGAACATGAAATGAGTGTTAAAGTCATGTTTTTATCAGTTCTCAGCTTTTTGATCAGGGCCTTGTCAGAAAACTCAAATATGACAATAAAGTGAGTTTTGCAAAGAAAGCTCTATTCTGACATCCCAGGAACATGAACTAGTGTTAAAGTCATGTTTTCATCAGTTCTCAGCTTTTTTTAATCAGGCCTTGTCAGAAAACTCAAATATGACATGGACATGAGTTTTGCAAAGAAAGCTCTATTCTGACATCCCAGGAACATGAAATAGTGTTAAAGTCATGTTTTCATCAGTTCTCAGCTTTTTTGATCAGGCCTTGTCAGAAAACTCTAATATGACAATAACGTGAGTTTTGCAAAAAAGCTCTATTCTGACATCCCAGGAACATGAAATGAGTGTTAAAGTCATGTTTTTATCAGTTCTCAGCTTTTTTGATCAGGGCCGTCAGAAAACTCAAATATGACAATAAGTCAGTTTTGGCAAAGAAAGCTCTATTCTGACATCCCAGGAACATGAACTGAGTGTTAAAATCATGTTTTAATCAGTTCTCAGCTTTTTAAATCTATGCCTTGTCAGAAAACACAAATCTGACATGGACATAAGTTTAACAAAGAAAGCTCTTTTCTGACATCCCAGGAACATGAAATAAGTGTTAAAGTCATGTTTTCATCAGTTCTCAGCTTTTTTGATCAGGCCTTGTCAGAAAACTCTAATATGACAATAACGTGAGTTTTGCAAAGAAAGCTCTATTCTGACATCCCAGGAACATGAAATTAGTGCTAAAGTCATGTTTTCACCAGTTCTCAGCTTTTTTTAATCAGGCCTTGTCAGAAAACTCAAATATGACATGGACATGAGTCCTGCAAAGAAAGATCTATTCTGACATCCCAGGAACATGAAATAAGTGTTAAAGTCTTGTTTTCATCAGTTCTCAGCTTTTTTGATTAGGCCTTGTCAGAAAACTCAAATATGACAATAACGTGAGTTTGGCAAAGAAAGCTCTATTCTGACATCCCATGAACATGAAATGAGTGTTAAAGTAATGCTTTTATCAGTTCTCAGCTTTTTTGATCAGGGCATCGTCAGAAAACTCAAATATGACAATGAAGTGAGTTTTGCAAAGAAAGCTCTATTCTGACATCCCAGGAACATGAAATTAGTGTTAAAGTCATGTTTTCATCAGTTCTCAGCTTTTTTAATCAGGCCTTGTCAGAAAACTCAAATATGACAATGAAGTGAGTTTTGCAAAGAAAGCTCTATTCTGACATCCCAGGAACATGAAATTAGTGTTGAAGTCATGTTTTCATCAGTTCTCAGCTTTTTAAATCTCTGCCTTGTAAGGAAACATAAATCTGTAATGGACATAAGTTTAGCAAAAAAAGCTCTTTCTGACATCCCAGGAACATGAAATAAGTGTTAAAGTCTTGTTTTCATCAGTTCTCAGCTTTTTTGATCAGGGCCTTGTCAGAAAACTCTAATATGACAATAACGTGAGTTTTGCAAAGAAAGCTCTATTCTGACATCCCAGGAACATGAACTGAGTGTTAAAATCATGTTTTCATCATTTCTCAGCTTTTTTTAATCAGGCCTTGTCAGAAAACTCAAATATGACATGGACATGAGTTTTGCAAAGAAAGCTCTATTCTGACATCCCAGGAACATGAAATGAGTGTTAAAGTCATGTTTTCATCAGTTCTCAGCTTTTTTGATCAGGGCCTTGTCAGAAAACTCTAATATGACAATAACGTGAGTTTTGCAAAGAAAGCTCTATTCTGACATCCCAGGAACATGAACTGAGTGTTAAAATCATGTTTTCATCATTTCTCAGCTTTTTTTAATCAGGCCTTCAGAAAACTCAAATATGACATGGGCATGAGTTTTGCAAAGAAATCTCTATTCTGACATCCCAGGAACATGAAATGAGTGTTAAAGTCATGTTTTCATCAGTTCTCAGCTTTTAAATCTCTGCCTTGTAAGGAACACAAATCTGTAATGGACATAAGTTTAGCAAAGAAAGCTCTATTCTGACATCCCAGGAACATGAACTAAGTGTTAAAGTCATGTTTTAATCAGTTCTCATTTGTTTTTGATCAGGGCATGGTCAGAAAACTCAAATATGACAATAAAGTGAGTTTTGCAAAGAAAGCTGTATTCTGACATCCGAGGAACATGAACTGAGTGTTAAAATCATGTTTTCATCAGTTCTTAACTTTTTTTATCAGGCCTTGTCAGAAAAGTCAAATATGACAATAATGTGAGTTTGGCAAAGAAAGCTCTATTCTGACATCCCAGGAACATGAAATAAGTGTTAAAGTCATGTTTTCATCAGTTCTTAGCTTTTTTATCAGTCCTTGTCAGAAACTTTAATATGACAATAACGTGAGTTTTGCAAAGAAAGCTCTATTCTGACATCCCAGGAACATGAACTGAGTGTTAAAATCATGTTTTAATAATCAGTTCTCAGCTTTTTTTAATCTCTGCCTTGTCAGGAAACACAAATCTGACATGGACATGAGTCTTGCAAAGAAAGCTGTATTCTGACATCCGAGGAACATGAACTGAGTGTTAAAATCATGTTTTCATCAGTTCTCAGCTTTTTTGATTAGGCCTTGTCAGAAAAATCAAATATGACAATAATGTGAGTTTGGCAAAGAAAGCTCTATTCTGACATCCCAGGAACATGAAATAGTGTTAAAGTCATGTTTTCATCAGTTCTCAGCTTTTTTGATCAGGCCTTGTCAGAAAACTCTAATATGACAATAACGTGAGTTTTGCAAAGAAAGCTCTATTCTGACATCCCAGGAACATGAACTGAGTGTTAAAGTAATGTTTTTATCAGTTCTCAGCTTTTTTGATCAGGCATCGTCAGAAAACTCAAATATGACAATAAAGTGAGTTTTGCAAAGAAAGCTCTATTCTGACATCCCAGGAACATGAAATTAGTGCTAAAGTCATGTTTTCATCAGTTCTCAGCTTTTTTGATCAGGCCTTGTCAGAAAACTCTAATATGACAATAACGTGAGTTTGCAAAGAAAGCTCTTTCTACATCCCAGGAACATGAACTGATTGTTAAAATCATGTTTTAATAATCAGTTCTCAGCTTTTTAAATCTCTGCCTTATCAGGAAACACAAATCTGACATGGACATAAGTTTAGCAAAGAAAGCTCTTTCTGACATCCCAGGAACATGAAATGAGTGTTAAAGTAATGTTTTTATCAGTTCTCATCTTTTTTGATTGGGCATCGTCAGAAAACTCAAATATGACAATAAAGTGAGTTTTGCAAAGAAAGCTCTATTCTGACATCCCAGGAACATGAAATAGTGCTAAAGTCATGTTTTCAACAGTTCTCAGCTTTTTTAATCATGCCTTGTCAGAAAACTCAAATATGACATGGCATGAGTTTTGCAAAGAAATCTCTATTCTGACATCCCAGGAACATGAAATGAGTGTAAAGTCATGTTTTCATCAGTTCTCAGCTTTTTAATCTCTGCCTTGTAGGAAAACACAAATCTGTAATGGAGATAAGTTTAGCAAAGAAAGCTCTTTCTGACATCCCAGGAACATGAAATAAGTGTTAAAGTCATGTTTTTATCAGTTCTTAGCTTTTTTTATCAGGCCTTGTCAGAAAACTCTAATATGACAATAAGTGAGTTTTGCAAAGAAAGCTCTATTCTGACATCCCAGGAACATGAACTGAGTGTTAAAATCATGTTTTAATAATCAGTTCTCAGCTTTTTAATCTCTGCCTTGTCAGAAACAAAAATCTGACAAGAACATAAGTTTTGCAAAGAAAGCTGTATTCTGACATCCCAGGAACATGAAATGAGTGTTGAAGTCATGTTTTCATCAGTTCTCAGTTTTTTTGATTAGGCCTTGTCAGAAAACTCAAATATGACAATAACGTGAGATTGGCAAAGAAATCTCTATTCTGACATCCTAGGAACATGAAATGAGTGTTAAATTAATGTTTTTATCAGTTCTCATCTTTTTTGATCAGGGCATCGTCAGAAAACTCAAATATGATAATAAAGTGAGTTTTGCAAAGAAAGCTCTATTCTGACATCCCAGGAACATGAAATTAGTGCTAAAGTCATGTTTTCAACAGTTCTCAGCTTTTTTTAATCAGGCCTTGTCAGAAAACTCAAATATGACATGGGCATGAGTTTTGCAAAGAAGCTGTATTCTGACATCCCAGGAACATGACTGAGTGTTAAAGTCATGTTTTCATCAGTTCTCAGCTTTTTAAATCTCTGCCTTGTAAGGAAACACAAAATCTGTAATGGACATAAGTTTAGCAAAAAAAGCTCTTTCTGACATCCCAGGAACATGAAATAAGTGTTAAAGTCTTGTTTTCATCAGTTCTCAGCTTTTTGATCAGGGCCTTGTCAGAAAACTCTAATATGACAATACGTGAGTTTTGCAAAGAAAGCTCTATTCTGACATCCCAGGAACATGAACTGAGTGTTAAATCATGTTTTCATCAGTTCTCAGCTTTTAAATCTTTGCCTTGTCAGAAAATTCAAATATGACATGGACATGAGTTTGTGCAAAGAAAGCTCTATTCTGACATCCCAGGAACATGAAATTAGTGCTAAAGTCATGTTTTCATCAGTTCTCAGCTTTTTTAAATCTTTGCCTTGTCATAAAATTCAAATATGACATGGACATGAGTTTGCAAAGAAAGCTCTATTCTGACATCCCAGGAACATGAAATTAGTGCTAAAGTCATGTTTTCAACAGTTCTCAGCTTTTCTTAATCAGGCCTTGTCAGAAAACTCAAATATGACATGGGCATGAGTTTTGCAAAGAAAGCTCTATTCTGACATCCCAGGAACATGAAATGAGTGTTAAAGTCATGTTTTCATCAGTTCTCAGCTTTTTAAATCTCTGCCTTGTAAGGAAACACAAATCTGTAATGGACATAAGTTTAGCAAAGAAAGCTCTTTTCTGACATCCCAGGAACATGAAATGAGTGTTAAAGTAATGTTTTCATCAGTTCTCAGCTTTTCTGATCAGGGCATCGTCAGAAAACTCTAATATGACAATAACGTGAGTTTTGCAAAGAAAGCTCTATTCTGACATCCCAGGAAAATGAAATGAGTGTTAAAGTAATGTTTTTATCAGTTCTCATCTTTTTTGATCAGGGCATCGTCAGAAAACTCTAATATGACAATAACGTGAGTTTTGCAAAGAAAGCTCTATTCTTACATCCCAGGAACATGAAATTAGTGCTAAAGTCATGTTTTCATCAGTTCTCAGCTTTTTTTAATCAGGCCTTGTCAGAAAACTCAAATATGACAATACGTGAGTTTTGCAAAGAAAGCTCTATTCTGACATCCCAGGAACATGAACTGAGTGTTAAAATCATGTTTTAATCAGTTCTCAGCTTTTTAAATCTCTGCCTTGTCAGAAAACTCAAATATGACATGGACATAAGTTTTGCAAAGAAAGCTCTATTCTGACATCCCAGGAACATGAAATGAGTGTTAAAGTCATGTTTTCATCAGTTCTCATCTTTTTTTTTGATCAGGGCTTGTCAGAAAACTCAATATGACATAAGTGAGTTTTGCAAAGAAAGCTCTATTCTGACATCCCAGGAACATGAAATAGTGTTAAAGTCATGTTTTCATCAGTTCTCAGCTTTTTTAATCAGGCCTTGTCAGAAAACTCAAATATGACATGGACATGAGTTTTGCAAAGAAAGCTCTATTCTGACATCCCAGGAACATGAAATGAGTGTTAAAGTCATGTTTTCATCAGTTCTCAGCTTTTTTTAATCTCTGCCTTGTCAGGAAACCAAATCTGACATGGACATGAGTAAGTTTGCAAAGAAAGCTCTTTTCTGACATCCCAGGAACATGAAATAGTGTTAAAGTCATGTTTTCATCAGTTCTCAGCTTTTTAAATCAGGCCTTGTCAGAAAACTCAAATATGACATGGACATGAGTTTTGCAAAGAAAGCTCTATTCTGACATCCCAGGAACATGAAATGAGTGTTAAAGTCATGTTTTCATCAGTTCTCAGCTTTTTTAATCAGCCTTGTCAGAAACTCAAATATGACATGGGCATGAGTTTTGCAAAGAAAGCTCTATTCTGACATCCCAGGAACATGAAATGAGTGTTAAAGTCATGTTTTCATCAGTTCTCAGCTTTTTAAATCTCTGCCTTGTCAGAAAACTCAAATCTGAATGGACATGAGTTTTGCAAAGAAAGCTCTATTCTGACATCCCAGGAACATGAAATAAGTGTTAAAGTCATGTTTTCATCAGTTCTCAGCTTTTTTGATCAGGCCTTGTCAGAAAACTCTAATATGACAATAACGTGAGTTTTGCAAAGAAAGCTCTATTCTGACATCCCAGGAACATGAAATGAGTGTTTAAGTAATGTTTTTATCAGTTCTCATCTTTTTTGATCAGGGCATCGTCAGAAAACACAAATATGACAATAAAGTGAGTTTTGCAAAGAAAGCTCTATTCTGACATCCCAGGAACATGAAATTAGTGCAAAGTCATGTTTTTATCATTTCTCAGCTTTTTTTAATCAGGCCTTGTCAGAAAACTCAAATATGACATGGACATGAGTTTGCAAAGAAAGCTCTATTCTGACATCCCAGGAACATGAAATGAGTGTTAAAGTCATGTTTTCATCAGTTCTCAGCTTTTTTGATCAGGCCTTGTCAGAAACTCAAATATGACATGGACATAGTTTTGCAAAGAAAGCTCTATTCTGACATCCCAGGAACATGAAATAGTGTTAAAGTCATGTTTTCATCAGTTCTCAGCTTTTTTGATCAGGCCTTGTCAGAAAACTCAAATATGACAATACAGAGTTTTGCAAAGAAAGCTCTATTCTGACATCCCAGGAACATGAAATGAGTGTTAAAGTCATGTTTTTATCAGTTCTCAGCTTTTTGATCAGGGCTGTCAGAAAACTCAAATGACATATGTGAGTTTTGCAAAGAAAGCTCTATTCTGACATCCCAGGAACATGAAATGAGTGTTAAAGTCATGTTTTCATCAGTTCTCAGCTTTTTTTAATCAGGCCTTGTCAGAAACTCAAATATGACAATAAAGTGAGTTTTGCAAAGAAAGCTCTATTCTGACATCCCAGGAACATGAAATGAGTGTTAAAGTCATGTTTTCATCAGTTCTCAGCTTTTTTGATCAGGCCTTGTCAGAAACTCAAATATGACAATAACATGAGTTTTGCAAAGAAAGCTCTATTCTGACATCCCAGGAACATGAAATGAGTGTTAAAGTCATGTTTTTATCAGTTCTCATCTTTTTTGATTGAATCATCAGTTCTCAGCTTTTACTCTCTGCTTGTAAGGAAACACAAATCTGTAATGGACATAGTTTTGCAAAGAAAGCTCTTTTCTGACATCCCAGGAACATGAAATAAGTGTTAAAGTCATGTTTTCATCAGTTCTCAGCTTTTTTTATCAGGCCTTGTCAGAAAACTCAATATGACAATAACGTGAGTTTTGCAAAGAAAGCTCTATTCTGACATCCCAGGAACATGAACTGAGTGTTAAATCATGTTTTCATCATTTCTCAGCTTTTTTTAATCAGGCCTTGTCAGAAAACTCAAATATGACATGGACATGAGTTTTGCAAAGAAAGCTCTATTCTGACATCCCAGGAACATGAAATGAGTGTTAAAGTCATGTTTTCATCAGTTCTCAGCTTTTTAAATCTCTGCCTTGTCAAAACCAAATCTGACATGGACATAAGTTTAGCAAAGAAAGCTCTATTCTGACATCCCAGGAACATGAACTAAGTGTTAAAGTCATGTTTTCATCAGTTCTCAGCTTTTTTGATCAGGCCTTGTCAGAAAACTCAAATATGACATAAAGTGATTTTGCAAAGAAAGCTCTATTCTGACATCCCAGGAACATGAAATGAGTGTTAAAGTCATGTTTTCATCAGTTCTCAGCTTTTTTATATCAGGCCTTGTCAGAAAACTCAATATGACAATAAAGTAGTTTTGCAAAGAAAGCTCTATTCTGACATCCCAGGAACATGAAATAAGTGTTAAAGTCATGTTTTCATCATCAGTTCTTAGCTTTTTTTTATCAGGCCTTGTCAGAAAACTCTAATATGACAATAACGTGAGTTTTTCAAAGAAATCTGTATTCTGACATCCGAGGAACATGAACTGAGTGTTAAAATCATGTTTTAATAATCAGTTCTCAGCTTTTTAATTATCTGCCTTATCAGGAAACACAAATCTGACATGGACATGAGTCTTGCAAAGAAAGCTGTATTCTGACATCCGAGGAACATGAACTGAGTGTTAAAATCATGTTTTCATCAGTTCTCAGCTTTTTTGATTAGGCCTTGTCAGAAAAGTCAAATATGACAATAATGTGAGTTTGGCAAAGAAAGCTCTATTCTGACATCCCAGGAACATGAACTGAGTGTTAAAATCATGTTTTCATCAGTTCTCAGCTTTTTGAATCTTTGCCTTATCAGGAAACACAAATCTGACATGGACATGAGTCTTTGCAAAGAAAGCTCTATTCTGACATCCGAGGAAATGAACTGAGTGTTAAAATCATGTTTTCATCAGTTCTCAGCTTTTTTGATTAGGCTTTGTCAGAAAACTCAAATATGACAATACGTGAGTTTTGCAAAGAAAGCTCTATTCTGACATCCCAGGAACATGAAATAAGTGTTAAAGTCATGTTTTCATCAGTTCTCAGCTTTTTGATCAGGCCTTGTCAGAAAACTCAAATATGACAAAACATGAGTTTTGCAAAGAAAGCTCTATTCTGACATCCCAGGAACATGAAATAAGTGTTAAAGTCATGTTTTCATCAGTTCTCAGCTTTTTTCATCAGGCCTTGTCAGAAAACTCTAATATGACAATAACGTGAGTTTTGCAAAGAAAGCTCTATTCTGACATCCCAGGAACATGAAATGAGTGTTAAATCATGTTTTAATCAGTTCTCAGCTTTTAAATCTCTGCGCCTTGTCAGGAAAACAAATCTGACATGGACATAGTTTTAGCAAAGAAAGCTCTTTTCTGACATCCCAGGAAAATGAAATAAGTGTTAAAGTCATGTTTTCATCAGTTCTCAGCTTTTTTTGATCAGGCCTTGTCAGAAAACTCTAATATGACAGTAACGTGAGTTTTGCAAAGAAAGGTCTATTCTGACATCCCAGGAACATGAAATTAGTGCAAAAGTCATATTTTCATCATTTCTCATCTTTTTTGATTAGGCCTTGTCAGAAAACTCAAATATGACAATAACGTGAGTTTGGCAAAGAAAGCTCTATTCTGACATCCCAGGAACATGAAATGAGTGTTAAAATCATGTTTTAATTATCAGTTCTCAGCTTTTTAAATCTCTGCCTTATCAGGAAGACAAATCTGACATGGACATAGTTTAGCAAAGAAAGCTCTTTTCTGACATCCCAGGAACATGAAATAGTGTTAAAGTAATGTTTTTATCAGTTCTCATCTTTTTTTGATCAGGGCATCGTCAGAAAACTCAAATATGACAATAAAGTGAGTTTTGCAAAGAAAGCTCTATTCTGACATCCCAGGAACATGAAATAAGTGTTAAAGTCATGTTTTCATCAGTTCTCAGCTTTTTTAATCATGCCTTGTCAGAAAACTCAAATATGACATGGGCATGAGTTTTGCAAAGAAATCTGTATTCTGACATCCGAGGAACATGAACTGAGTGTTAAAATCATGTTTTCATCAGTTCTCAGCTTTTTTGATAGGCCTTGTCAGAAAAGTCAAATATGACAATAATGTGAGTTTGCAAAGAAAGCTTTATTCTGACATCCCAGGAACATGAACTGAGTGTTAAAATCATGTTTTCATCAGTTCTCAGCTTTTTAATCTTTGCTTTATCAGGAACACAAATCTGACATGGACATGAGTCTTGCAAAGAAAGCTGTATTCTGACATCCCAGGAACATGAACTGAGTGTTAAATCATGTTTTCATCAGTTCTCAGCTTTTTTGATTAGGCTTGTCAGAAAACTCAAATATGACAATAACGTGAGTTTTGCAAAGAAAGCTCTATTCTGACATCCCAGGAACATGAAATAAGTGTTAAAATCATTTTTCATCAGTTCTCAGCTTTTTTGATCAGGCCTTTCAGAAAACTCAAATATGACAATAACGATGAGTTTGGCAAAGAAAGCTCTATTCTGACATCCCAGGAACATGAAATTAGTGCAAAAGTCATGTTTTCATCATTTCTCAGCTTTTTTAATCAGGCCTTGTCAGAAAACTCAAATATGACATGGACATGAGTTGTGCAAAGAAAGCTCTATTCTGACATCCCAGGAACATGAAATGAGTGTTAAAGTCATGTTTTCATCAGTTCTCAGCTTTTTTTAATCAGGCCTTGTCAGAAAACAAATCTGTAATGGACATAGTTTAGCAAAGAAAGCTCTTTTCTGACATCCCAGGAACATGAAAAAGTGTTAAAGTCATGTTTTCATCAGTTCTCAGCTTTTTTGATCAGGCAGCCTTGTCAGAAAACTTTAATATGACAATACGTGAGTTTTGCAAAGAAAGCTCTATTCTGACATCCCAGGAACATGAACTAAGTGTTAAAATCATGTTTTCATCAGTTCTCAGCTTTTTAAATCTTGCCTTGTCATAATTCAAATATGACATGGACATAAGTTTAGCAAAGAAGCTCTTTTCTGACATCCCAGGAACATGAAATAAGTGTTAAAGTCATGTTTTCATCATTCTCACTTTTTTTTTTTTTATCAGGCCTTGTCAGAAACTCTAATATGACAATAACGTGAGTTTTGCAAAGAAAGCTCTATTCTGACATCCCAGGAACATGAAATGAGTGTTAAGTAATGTTTTTATCAGTTCTCAGCTTTTTTTGATCAGGGCATCGTCAGAAAACTCAAATATGACAATAAATGAGTTTTGCAAAGAAAGCTCTATTCTGACATCCCAGGAACATGAACTGAGTGTTAAATCATGTTTTAATATCAGTTCTCAGCTTTTTAAATCTCTGCCTTGTCAGGAACCAAATCTGTAATGGACATAAGATTAGCAAAGAAAGCTCTTTTCTGACATCCCAGGAACATGAAATAGTGTTAAAGTCATGTTTTCATCAGTTCTCAGCTTTTTTGATCAGGCCTTGTCAGAAAACTCTAATATGACACAGTAACGTGAGTTTTGCAAAGAAAGCTCTATTCTGACATCCCAGGAACATGAAATGAGTGTTAAAGTCATGTTTTTATCATTCTCATCTTTTTTGATTAGGCCTTGTCAGAAAACTCAAATATGACATAACGTGAGTTTTGCAAAGAAAGCTCTATTCTGACATCCCAGGAACATGAACTGATTGTTAAAATCATGTTTTAATCAGTTCTCAGCTTTTTAAATCTCTGCCTTGTCAGGAAACACAAATCTGACATGGACATAAGTTTAGCAAAGAAAGCTCTTTTCTGACATCCCAGGAACATGAAATAAGTGTTAAAGTAATGTTTTTATCAGTTCTCATCTTTTTGATCAGGGCATCGTCAGAAAACTCAAATATGACAATAAAGTGAGTTTGCAAAGAAAGCTCTATTCTGACATCCCAGGAACATGAAATGAGTGTTAAAGTCATGTTTTCATCAGTTCTCAGCTTTTTTAATCAGGCCTTGTCAGAAAACTCAAATATGACATGGCATGATTTTGCAAAGAAAGCTCTATTCTGACATCCCAGGAACATGAAATGAGTGTTAAAGTCATGTTTTCATCAGTTCTCAGCTTTTTAAATCTCTGTCTTGTAAGGAAAACAAATCTGTAATGGACATAAGTTTAGCAAAGAAAGCTCTTTTCTGACATCCCAGGAACATGAAATAAGTGTTAAAGTCATGTTTTCATCATCAGTTCTCAGCTTTTTTTTATCAGGCCTTGTCAGAAAACTCTAATATGACAATAACGTGAGTTTTGCAAAGAAAGCTCTATTCTGACATCCCAGGAACATGAACTGAGTGTTAAAATCATGTTTTAATAATCAGTTCTCAGCTTTTTAAATCTCTGCCTTGTCAGGAAACACAAATCTGACATGGACATGAGTCTTGCAAAGAAAGCTGTATTCTGACATCCCAGGAACATGAACTGAGTGTTAAAATCATGTTTTCATCAGTTCTCAGCTTTTTTGATTAGGCCTTGTCAGAAAACTCAAATATGACATAATGTGAGTTTGGCAAAGAAAGCTCTATTCTGACATCCCAGGAACATGAACTGAGTGTTAAAATCATGTTTTCATCAGTTCTCAGCTTTTAAATCTTGCCTTGTCAAAACTCAAATATGACATGGACATAAGTTTAGCAAAGAAAGCTCTATTCTGACATCCCAGGAACATGAAATAAGTGTTAAAGTCATGTTTTCATCAGTTCTCAGCTTTTTTTTATCAGGCCTTGTCAGAAACCTCTAATATGACAATAACGTGAGTTTTGCAAAGAAAGCTCTATTCTGACATCCCAGGAACATGAACTGAGTGTTAAAGTCATGTTTTTATCAGTTCTCAGCTTTTTTGATCAGGGCATCGTCAGAAAACTCAAATATGACAATAAATGAGTTTGGCAAAGAAAGCTCTATTCTGACATCCCAGGAACATGAAATGAGTGTTAAATCATGTTTTAATAATCAGTTCTCAGCTTTTTTAATCAGCCTTGTAAGGAAACACAAATCTGTAATGGACATAAGTTTAGCAAAGAAAGCTCTTTCTGACATCCCAGGAACATGAAATGAGTGTTAAAGTCATGTTTTTATCAGTTTTCAGCTTTTTAAATCTCTGCCTTGTCAGGAAACACAAATCTGAATGGACATAAGTTTTAGCAAAGAAAGCTCTATTCTGACATCCCAGGAACATGAACTGAGTGTTAAAATCATGTTTTCATCAGTTCTCAGCTTTTTAAATCTTTGCCTTGTCAGAAAACATATATGACATGGACATGAGTTGTGCAAAGAAAGCTCTATTCTGACATCCCAGGAACATGAAATTAGTGTTAAAGTCATGTTTTCATCATTTCTCAGCTTTTTTGATCAGGGCATTGTCAGAAAACTCAAATCTGACATGGACATGAGTCTTGCAAAGAAAGCTCTATTCTGACATCCCAGGAACATGAACTGAGTGTTAAAATCATGTTTTCATCAGTTCTCAGCTTTTTGATCAGGCCTTGTCAGAAAACTCAAATATGACAATAACGAAGTTTTGCAAAGAAAGCTCTATTCTGACATCCCAGGAACATGAAATTAGTGCTAAAGTCATGTTTTCATCAGTTCTCAGCTTTTTTTAATCAGCCTTGTCAGAAAACTCAAATATGACATGGACATGAGTTTTGCAAAGAAAGCTCTATTCTGACATCCCAGGAACATGAAATAAGTGTTAAAGTCATGTTTTCATCAGTTCTCAGCTTTTTTTCTGATCAGGCTTCGTCAGAAAACACAATCTGACATGGACATAAGTTTGCAAAGAAAGCTCTTTTCTGACATCCCAGAAACATGAAATGAGTGTTAAAGTCATGTTTTCATCAGTTCTCAGCTTTTTAATCTCTGCCTTGTAAGGAACACAAATCTGTAATGAACATGATTTTGCAAAGAAAGCTCTATTCTGACATCCCAGGAACATGAACTGAGTGTTAAATCATGTTTTCATCAGTTCTCTCTCAGCTTTTTAAATCTTTGCCTTGTCAGAAAATTCAAATATGACATGGACATGAGTTTGCAAAGAAAGCTCTATTCTGACATCCCAGGAACATGAAATAGTGTTAAAGTCATGTTTTCATCAGTTCTCAGCTTTTTTAATCAGGCCTTGTCAGAAACTCAAATATGACATGGACATGAGTTTTGCAAAGAAAGCTCTATTCTGACATCCCAGGAACATGAAATAAGTGTTAAAAGTCTGTTTTCATCAGTTCTCAGCTTTTTTGATCAGGGCCTCGTCAGAAAACTCAAATGACATGGACATAAGTTTGCAAAGAAAGCTCTATTCTGACATCCCAGAACATGAAATGAGTGTTAAAGTCATGTTTTCATCAGTTCTCAGCTTTTTAATCTCTGCCTTGTCAGGAACACAAATCTGTAATGGACATAGTTTAGCAAAGAAAGCTCTATTCTGACATCCCAGGAACATGAACTGAGTGTTAAATCATGTTTTCATCAGTTCTCAGCTTTTTAAATCTTTGCCTTGTCAGAAAATTCAAATATGACATGGACATGAGTTTTGCAAAGAAAGCTCTATTCTGACATCCCAGGAACATGAAATAGTGTTAAAGTCATGTTTTCATCAGTTCTCAGCTTTTTTGATCAGGGCATTGTCAGAAAACTCAAATATGACATGGACATGAGTCTTGCAAAGAAAGCTCTATTCTGACATCCCAGGAACATGAAATAAGTGTTAAAGTCATGTTTTCATCAGTTCTCAGCTTTTTTGATCAGGCCTTGTCAGAAAACTCTAATATGACAATAACAGGAGTTTTGCAAAGAAAGCTCTATTCTGACATCCCAGGAACATGAACTGAGTGTTAAAATCATGTTTTAATAATTAGTTCTCAGCCTTTTAAATCTCTGCCTTGTCAGGAAACACAAATCTGACATGGACATAAGTTTAGCAAAGAAAGCTCTTTTCTGACATCCCAGGAACATGAAAAAAGTGTTAAAGTCATGTTTTCATCAGTTCTCAGCTGTTTTGATCAGGGCATCGTCAGAAACTCAAATATGACAATAAAGTAAGTTTTGCAAAGAAAGCTCTATTCTGACATCCCAGGAACATGAAATAGTGTTAAAGTCATGTTTTCATCAGTTCTCAGCTTTTTTTAATCAGGCCTTCTCAGAAACTCAAATATGACATGGACATGAGTTTTGCAAAGAAAGCTCTATTCTGACATCCCAGGAACATGAAATGAGTGTTAAAGTCATGTTTTCATCAGTTCTCAGCTTTTTGATTAGGCCTTGTCAGAAAACTCAAATATGACAATAAGGAGTTTTGCAAAGAAAGCTCTATTCTGACATCCCAGGAACATGAACTGAGTGTTAAAATCATGTTTTAATAATCAGTTCTCAGCTTTTTAATCTATGCCTTGTCAGGAACAACAAATCTGACATGGACATAAGTTTAACAAAGAAAGCTCTTTTCTGACATCCCAGGAACATGAAATAAGTGTTAAAGTCATGTTTTCATCAGTTCTCAGCTTTTTAAATCTCTGCCTTGTAAGAAAACACAAATCTGTAATGGACATAAGTTTTGCAAAGAAAGCTCTATTCTGACATCCCAGGAACATGAAATGAGTGTTAAAGTCATGTTTTCATCATCAGTTCTCAGCTTTTTTGATCAGGGCATTGTCAGAAAACTCAAATCTGACATGGACATGAGTTTTGCAAAGAAAGCTCTATTCTGACATCCCAGGAACATGAAATGAGTGTTAAAGTCATGTTTTCATCAGTTCTCAGCTTTTTTGATCAGGGCATCGTCAGAAAACTCAAATATGACAATAAAGTAGTTTTGCAAAGAAAGCTCTATTCTGACATCCCAGGAACATGAAATTAGTGTTAAAGTCATGTTTTCATCAGTTCTCAGCTTTTTTAATCAGGCCTTGTCAGAAAACTCAAATATGACATGGCATGAGTTTTGAAAGAAAGCTCTATTCTGACATCCCAGGAACATGAAATGAGTGTTAAAGTCATGTTTTCATCAGTTCTCAGCTTTTGAGAGGCCTTGTCAGAAAACTCAAATATGACATGGACATGAGTTTGCAAAGAAAGCTCTATTCTGACATCCCAGGAACATGAACTGAGTGTTAAAGTCATGTTTTCATCAGTTCTCAGCTTTTTTGATCAGGCCTTGTCAGAAACTCAAATATGACATGGACATGAGTTTTGCAAAGAAAGCTCTATTCTGACATCCCAGGAACATGAAATGAGTGTTAAAGTCATGTTTTCATCAGTTCTCAGCTTTTTTGATAGGCCTTGTCAGAAACTCAAATATGACAATAACGTGAGTTTGGCAAAGAAAGCTCTATTCTGACATCCCAGGAACATGAACTGAGTGTTAAAATCATGTTTTAATCATCAGTTCTCAGCTTTTTAAATCTCTGCCTTGTCAGAAACACAAATCTGACATGGACATAAGTTTAGCAAAGAAAGCTCTTTTCTGACATCCCAGGAACATGAAATAGTGTTAAAGTCATGTTTTCATCAGTTCTCATCTTTTTTTGATCAGGGCATGTCAGAAAACTCAAATATGACATGGGCATGAGTTTTGCAAAGAATCTCTATTCTGACATCCCAGGAACATGAAATGAGTGTTAAAATCATGTTTTCATCAGTTCTCAGCTTTTTTGATAGGCCTTGTCAGAAAACTCAAATATGACAATAATGTGAGTTTTGCAAAGAAAGCTCTATTCTGACATCCCAGGAACATGAAATGAGTGTTAAAGTCATGTTTTCATCAGTTCTCAGCTTTTTAAATCTCTCCTTGTCAGGAAAAACAAATCTGTAATGGACATAGTTTAGCAAAGAAAGCTCTTTTCTGACATCCCAGGAACATGAAATAAGTGTTAAAGTCATGTTTTCATCAGTTCTCAGCTTTTTTTATCAGGCCTTGTCAGAAAACTCTAATATGACATAACGTGAGTTTTGCAAAGAAAGCTCTATTCTGACATCCCAGGAACATGAAATGAGTGTTAAAATCATGTTTTCATAATCAGTTCTCAGCTTTTTAATTATCTGCCTTGTCAGGAAACTCAAATCTGACATGGACATAGTTTTGCAAAGAAAGCTCTATTCTGACATCCCAGGAACATGAAATGAGTGTTAAAATCATGTTTTCATCAGTTCTCAGCTTTTTTGATCAGGCTTTGTCAGAAAACTCAAATATGACATACGTGAGTTTTGCAAAGAAAGCTCTATTCTGACATCCCAGGAACATGAAATAAGTGTTAAAGTCATGTTTTCATCAGTTCTCAGCTTTTTTGATCAGGCCTTGTCAGAAAACTCAAATATGACAAAACATGAGTTTTGCAAAGAAAGCTCTATTCTGACATCCCAGGAACATGAAATGAGTGTTAAAGTCATGTTTTCATCAGTTCTCAGCTTTTTTGATCAGGCCTTGTCAGAAAACTCAAATATGACAATAACATGAGTTTGCAAAGAAAGCTCTATTCTGACATCCCAGGAACATGAAATGAGTGTTAAAGTCATGTTTTCATCAGTTCTCAGCTTTTTTTTATCAGGCCTTGTCAGAAAACTCAAATATGACATGGACATGAGTTTTGCAAAGAAAGCTCTATTCTGACATCCCAGGAACATGAAATGAGTGTTAAAGTCATGTTTTCATCAGTTCTCAGCTTTTTTTAATCAGGCCTTGTCAGGAAACTCAAATATGGACAATAAGTTTTGCAAAGAAAGCTCTATTCTGACATCCCAGGAACATGAAATGAGTGTTAAAGTCATGTTTTCATCAGTTCTCAGCTTTTTTGATCAGGGCCTTGTCAGAAAACTCAAATATGACAATACGTGAGTTTTGCAAAGAAAGCTCTATTCTGACATCCCAGGAACATGAACTGAGTGTTAAAATCATGTTTTCATCAGTTCTCAGCTTTTTAAATCTTTGCCTTGTCAGAAAACTCAAATATGACATGGACAGAGTTTTGCAAAGAAAGCTCTATTCTGACATCCCAGGAACATGAAATGAGTGTTAAAGTCATGTTTTCATCAGTTCTCAGCTTTTTTGATCAGGCCTTGTCAGAAAACTCAAATATGACATGGACATGAGTTTGCAAAGAAAGCTCTATTCTGACATCCCAGGAACATGAAATGAGTGTTAAAATCATGTTTCATCAGTTCTCAGCTTTTTTGATCAGGCATTGTCAGAAAACTCAAATATGACATAAAGTAAGTTTTGCAAAGAAAGCTCTATTCTGACATCCCAGGAACATGAAATTAGTGCAAAAGTCATGTTTTCATCATTTCTCAGCTTTTTTTAATCAGGCCTTGTCAGAAAACTCAATATGACATGGGCATGAGTTTTGCAAAGAAAGCTGTATTCTGACATCCGAGGAACATGAAATGAGTGTTAAGTCATGTTTTCATCAGTTCTCAGCTTTTTGATCAGGCCTTGTCAGAAACTCAAATATGACAAAACATGAGTTTTGCAAAGAAAGCTCTATTCTGACATCCCAGGAACATGAAATAAGTGTTAAAGTCATGTTTTCATCAGTTCTCAGCTTTTTTTTTCAGGCCTTGTCAGAAAACTCTAATATGACAATAACGTGAGTTTTGCAAAGAAAGCTCTATTCTGACATCCCAGGAACATGAACTGAGTGTTAAAGTCATGTTTTAATCAGTTCTCAGCTTTTAATCTCTGCCTTGTCAGGAAACACAAATATGACATGGACATAAGTTTGCAAAGAAAGCTCTTTTCTGACATCCCAGGAACATGAAATAAGTGTTAAAGTCATGTTTTCATCAGTTCTCAGCTTTTTTTGATCAGGCCTTGTCAGAAAACTCAAATATGACAATAACGTGAGTTTTGCAAAGAAAGCTCTATTCTGACATCCCAGGAACATGAAATGAGTGTTAAAGTCATGTTTTTATCAGTTCTCAGCTTTTTTGATCAGGCCTTGTCAGAAAACTCACAATATGACAATAACGTGAGTTTTGCAAAGAAAGCTCTATTCTGACATCCCAGGAACATGAACTGAGTGTTAAAATCATGTTTTCATCAGTTCTCAGCTTTTTAAATCTCTGCCTTGTCAGGAAACACAAATCTGACATGGACATAAGTTTAGCAAAGAAAGCTCTTTTCTGACATCCCAGGAACATGAAATAAGTGTTAAAGTCATGTTTTCATCAGTTCTCAGCTTTTTTGATCAGGGCATTGTCAGAAAACTCAAATATGACAATAAAGTGAGTTTTGCAAAGAAAGCTCTATTCTGACATCCCAGGAACATGAAATAAGTGTTAAAGTCATGTTTTCATCAGTTCTCAGCTTTTTTGAATCAGGCCTTGTCAGAAACTCAAATATGACATGGGCATGAGTTTTGCAAAGAAAGCTCTATTCTGACATCCCAGGAACATGAAATGAGTGTTAAAGTCATGTTTTCATCAGTTCTCAGCTTTTTAAATCTCTGTCTTGAAGAAAAACAAATCTGACATGGACATGAGTTTAGCAAAGAAAGCTCTTTTCTGACATCCCAGGAACATGAAATAAGTGTTAAAGTCATGTTTTCATCAGTTCTCAGCTTTTTTTATCAGGCCTTGTCAGAAAACTCAATATGACAATAACGTGAGTTTTGCAAAGAAAGCTCTATTCTGACATCC
>JAOTQM010000742.1:0-56404 GCA_026939265.1 Oreonectes daqikongensis
CATGGCCCTGATCAAAAAAGATGAGAAATGTTTGAAAACACAAGTTTAACTTTCATTTCATGTTCCTAGGATGGCTTGTGTGTCAGAATAAAGCTTCTTTGCAAAACTCATGTTCCTGTCAGATTGTGTTTCCTGACTGGCCCTGATCAAAAAAGATGAGAACTGTTGAAAACATGACTTTAACTTTCATTTCATGTTCCTAGGATGGCTTGTGTGTCAGAATAAAGCTTTCTTTGCAAAACTCATGTTCCTGTCAGATTTGTGTTTCCTGGCATGGCCCTGATCAAAAAAGATGAGAAATGTTGAAAAACAACTTAACATTCATTTCATGTTCCTAGGATGGCTTGTGTGTCAGAATAAAGCTTTCTTTGCAAAACTCATGTTCCTGTCAGATTTGTGTTTCCTGGCATGGCCCTGATCAAAAAAGATGAGAACTGTTGAAAACATGACTTAACACTCATTTCATGTTCCTAGGATGGCTTGTGTGCAGAATAAAGCTTTCTTTGCAAAACTCATGTTCCTGTCAGATTTGTGTTTCCTGGCATGGCCCTGATCAAAAAAGATGAGAACTGTTGAAAACATGACTTTAACACATTTCATGTTCCTAGGATGGCTTGTGTGTCAGAATAAAGCTTTCTTTGCAAAACTCATGTTCCTGTCAGATTTGTGTTTCCTGGAATGGCCTGATCAAAAAAGATGAGAATGTTGAAAACATGACTTTAACATTCATTTCATGTTCCTAGGATGGCTTGTGTGTCAGAATAAAGCTTTCTTTGCAAAACTCATGTTCCTGTCAGATTTGTGTTTCCTGGAATGGCCCTGATCAAAAGATGAGAGCTGTTGAAAACATGACTTTAACTCATTTCATGTTCCTAGGATGGCTTGTGTGTCAGAATAAAGCTTTCTTTGCAAAACTCATGTTCCTGTCAGATTGTGTTTCCTGGCATGGCCTGATCAAAAAGATGAGAAAATGTTGAAAACACAAGTTTAACATCATTTCATGTTCCTAGGATGGCTTGTGTTGAAGAAAAAGCTTTCTTTGCAAAACTCATGTTCCTGTCAGATTTGTGTTTCCTGGCATGGCCCTGATCAAAAAAGATGAGAACTGTTGAAAAATAACTTTAACTTTCATTTCATGTTCCTAGGATGGCTTGTGTGTCAGAATAAAGCTTTCTTTGCAAAACTCATGTTCCTGTCAGATTTGTGTTTCCTGGCTTGGCCCTGATCAAAAAAGATGAGAACTGTTGAAAAACATGACTTAACTTTCATTTCATGTTCCTAGGATGGCTTGTGTGTCAGAATAAAGCTTTCTTTGCAAAACTCATGTTCCTGTCAGATTTGTGTTTCCTGGCATGGCCCTGATCAAAAAAGATGAGAAATGTTGAAAAACAACTTTAACATTCATTTCATGTTCCTAGGATGGCTTGTGTGTCAGAATAAAGCTTTCTTTGCAAAACTCATGTTCCTGTCAGATTTGTGTTTCCTGGCATGGCCCTGATCAAAAAAGATGAGAACTGTTGAAAACATGACTTTAACACTCATTTCATGTTCCTAGGATGGCTTGTGTTGCAGAATAAAGCTTTCTTTGCAAAACTCATGTTCCTGTCAGATTTGTGTTTCCTGGCATTGCCCTGATCAAAAAAGATGAGAAATGTTGAAAAACACAAGTTAACATTCATTTCATGTTCCAGGATGGCTTGTGTGTCAGAATAAAGCTTTCTTTGCAAAACTCATGTTCCTGTCAGATTTGTGTTTCCTGGCATGGCCCTGATCAAAAAGATGAGAAATGTTAAAAAACAAGTTTAACATTCATTTCATGTTCCTAGGATGGCTTGTGTTGTCAGAATAAAGCTTCTTTGCAAAACTCATGTTCCTGTCAGATTTGTGTTTCCTGGCATGGCCCTGATCAAAAAGATGAGAAATGTTGAAAACACAACTTTAAATTTCATTTCATGTTCCTAGGATGGCTTGTGTGTCAGAATAAAGCTTTCTTTGCAAAACTCATGTTCCTGTCAGATTTGTGTTTCCTGGCATTGGCCCTGATCAAAAAAGATGAGAGAACTGTTGAAAACATGACTTTAACTTCATTTCATGTTCCTAGGATGGCTTTGTGTCAGAATAAAGCTTTCTTTGCAAAACTCATGTTCCTGTCAGATTTGTGTTTCCTGGCATGGCCTGATCAAAAAAGATGAGAGCTGTTGAAAACATGACTTAACACTCATTTCATGTTCCTAGGATGGCTTGTGTTGTCAGAATAAAGCTTTCTTTGCAAAACTCATGTTCCTGTCAGATTTGTGTTTCCTGGCATGGCCCTGATCAAAAAAGATGAGAACTGTTGAAAACATAACTTTAACTTCATTTCATGTTCCTAGGATGGCTTGTGTGTCAGAATAAAGCTTTCTTTGCAAAACTCATGTTCCTGTCAGATTTGTGTTTCCTGGCATGGCCTGATCAAAAAAGATGAGAAACTGTTGAAAACATAACTTTAACATTCATTTCATGTTCCTAGGATGGCTTGTGTGTCAGAATAAAGCTTTCTTTGCAAAACTCATGTTCCTGTCAGATTTGTGTTTCCTGGAATGGCCCTGATCAAAAAAGATGAGAAGCTGTTGAGAAAAACATGACTTTAACACTCATTTCATGTTCCTAGGATGGCTTGTGTGCAGAATAAAGCTTTCTTTGCAAAACTCATGTTCCTGTCAGATTTGTGTTTCCTGGCATGCCCTGATCAAAAAAGATGAGAAATGTTGAAAACACAAGTTTAACATTATTTCATGTTCCTAGGATGGCTTGTGTGCAGAATCAGAATAAGCTTTCTTGCAAAACTCATGTTCCTGTCAGATTTGTGTTTCCTGGCATGGCCCTGATCAAAAAAGATGAGAAATGTTGAAAACACAAGTTTAACATTTATTTCATGTTCCTAGGATGGCTTGTGTGTCAGAATAAAGCTTTCTTTGCAAAACTCATGTTCCTGTCAGATTTGTGTTTCCTGGCATGGCCCTGATCAAAAAGATGAGAAATGTTGAAAACACAAGTTTAACATTCATTTCATGTTCCTAGGATGGCTTGTGTGTCAGAATAAAGCTTTCTTTGCAAAACTCATGTTCCTGTCAGATTTGTGTTTCCTGGCATGGCCCTGATCAAAAAAGATGAGAGCTGTTGAAAACATGACTTTAACACTCATTTCATGTTCCTAGGATGGCTTGTGTGTCAGAATAAAGCTTTCTTTGCAAAACTCATGTTCCTGTCAGATTTGTGTTTCCTGGCATGGCCCTGATCAAAAAAGATGAGAAATGTTGAAAACATACTTTAACTTTCATTTCATGTTCCTAGGATGGCTTGTGTGTCAGAATAAAGCTTTCTTTGCAAAACTCATGTTCCTGTCAGATTTGTGTTTCCTGGCATGGCCCTGATCACAAAAAGATGAGAAATGTTGAAAACATGACTTTAAACTTCATTTCATGTTCCTAGGATGGCTTGTGTGTCAGAATAAAGCTTTCTTTGCAAAACTCATGTTCCTGTCAGATTTGTGTTTCCTGGAATGGCCCTGATCAAAAAAGATGAGAGCTGTTGAAAACATGACTTTAACACTCATTTCATGTTCCCAGGATGTCCTGTGTGTCAGAATAAAGCTTTCTTTGCAAAACTCATGTTCCTGTCAGATTTGTGTTTCCTGGCATGGCCCTGATCAAAAAAGATGAGAAATGTTGAAAACACAAGTTTAACAATTCATTTCATGTTCCTAGGATGGCTTGTGTGCAGAATAAAGCTTTCTTTGCAAAACTCATGTTCCTGTCAGATTTGTGTTTCCTGGCATGGCCCTGATCAAAAAAGATGAGAACTGTTGAAACATAACTTTAACTTTCATTTCATGTTCCTAGGATGGCTTGTGTGTCAGAATAAAGCTTTCTTTGCAAAACTCATGTTCCTGTCAGATTTGTGTTTCCTGGATTGCCCTGATCAAAAAAGATGAGAACTGTTTGAAAACATGACTTTAACTTTCATTTCATGTTCCTAGGATGGCTTGTGTGTCAGAATAAAGCTTTCTTTGCAAAACTCATGTTCCTGTCAGATTTGTGTTTCCTGGCATGGCCCTGATCAAAAAAGATGAGAAATGTTGAAAAAACAATTAACATTCATTTCATGTTCCTAGGATGGCTTGTGTGTCAGAATAAAGCTTTCTTTGCAAAACTCATGTTCCTGTCAGATTTGTGTTCCTGGAATGGCCTGATCAAAAAAAGATGAGAGCTGTTGAGAACATGACTTTAACACTCATTTTATGTTCCTAGGATGGCTTGTGTTGCAGAATAAAGCTTTCTTTGCAAAAGTCATGTTCCTGTCAGATTTGTGTTTCCTGGCATGGCCCTGATCAAAAAAGATGAGAAATGTTAAAAACACAAGTTTAACATTCATTTCATGTTCCTGGAATGGCTTGTGTGTCAGAATAAAGCTTTCTTTGCAAAACTCATGTTCCTGTCAGATTTGTGTTTCCTGGCATGGCCCTGATCAAAAAAGATGAGAAATGTTAAAAACACAAGTTTAACATTTATTTCATGTTCCTAGGATGGCTTGTGTTGCAGAATAAAGCTTTCTTTGCAAAACTCATGTTCCTGTCAGATTTGTGTTTCCTGGCATGGCCCTGATCAAAAAAGATGAGAACTGTTGAAAATATAACTTTAACTTTCATTTCATGTTCCTAGGATGGCTTGTGTGTCAGAATAAAGCTTTCTTTGCAAAACTCATGTTCCTGTCAGATTTGTGTTTCCTGGCATGGCCCTGATCAAAAAAGATGAGAACTGTTGAAAACATGACTTTAACTTTCATTTCATGTTCCTAGGATGGCTTGTGTGTCAGAATAAAGCTTTCTTTGCAAAACTCATGTTCCTGTCAGATTTGTGTTTCCTGGAATGGCCCTGATCAAAAAAGATGAGAGCTGTTGAAAACATGACTTTAACACTCATTTCATGTTCCTAGGATGGCTTGTGTGTCAGAATAAAGCTTTCTTTGCAAAACTCATGTTCCTGTCAGATTTGTGTTTCCTGGCATGGCCCTGATCAAAAAAGATGAGAGCTGTTGAAAACTGACTTTAACACTCATTTCATGTTCCTAGGATGGCTTGTGTGTCAGAATAAAGCTTTCTTTGCAAAACTCATGTTCCTGTCAGATTTGTGTTTCCTGGCATGGCCCTGATCAAAAGATGAGAGCTGTTGAAAACATGACTTTAACACATTTCATGTTCCTAGGATGGCTTGTGTGTCAGAATAAAGCTTTCTTTGCAAAACTCATGTTCCTGTCAGATTTGTGTTTCCTGGCATGGCCCTGATCAAAAAGATGAGAGCTGTTAAAAAACATGTTTAACACTCATTTCATGTTCCTAGGATGCTTGTGTGTCAGAATAAAGCTTTCTTTGCAAAACTCATGTTCCTGTCAGATTTGTGTTTCCTGGCTTGGCCCTGATCAAAAAAGATGAGAAATGTTTGAAAACACAAGTTTAACATTTATTTCATGTTCCTAGGATGGCTTGTGTGTCAGAATAAAGCTTTCTTTGCAAAACTCATGTTCCTGTCAGATTTGTGTTTCCTGGCATGGCCCTGATCAAAAAAGATGAGAACTGTTGAAAACATAATTTAACTTTCATTTCATGTTCCTAGGATGGCTTGTGTGTCAGAATAAAGCTTTCTTTGCAAAACTCATGTTCCTGTCAGATTTGTGTTTCCTGACTTGGCCCTGATCAAAAAGATGAGAACTGTTGAAAAACATGACTTTAACTTTCATTTCATGTTCCTAGGATGGCTTGTGTGTCAGAATAAAGCTTTCTTTGCAAAACTCATGTTCCTGTCAGATTTGTGTTTCCTGGCATGGCCCTGATCAAAAAAGATGAGAAATGTTGAAAAAACAACTTTAACATTCATTTCATGTTCCTAGGATGGCTTGTGTGTCAGAATAAAGCTTTCTTTGCAAAACTCATGTTCCTGTCAGATTGTGTTTCCTGGCATGGCCCTGATCAAAAAGATGAGAGCTGTTGAAAACATGACTTTAACACTCATTTCATGTTCCTAGGATGGCTTGTGTGTCAGAATAAAGCTTTCTTTGCAAAACTCATGTTCCTGTCAGATTTGTGTTTCCTGGAATGGCCCTGATCAAAAAAGATGAGAACTGTTGAAACATGACTTTAACATTCATTTCATGTTCCTAGGATGGCTTGTGTGTCAGAATAAAGCTTTCTTTGCAAAACTCATGTTCCTGTCAGATTTGTGTTTCCTGGAATGCCCTGATCAAAAAAGATGAGAGCTGTTGAAAACATGACTTTAACACTTCATTTCATGTTCCTAGGATGGCTTGTGTGTCAGAATAAAGCTTTCTTTGCAAAACTCATGTTCCTGTCAGATTTGTGTTTCCTGGAATGGCCCTGATCAAAAAAGATGAGAGAAGTTAAAAAACATGACTTTAACACTCATTTCATGTTCCTAGGATGGCTTGTGTGTCAGAATAAAGCTTTCTTTGCAAAACTCATGTTCTGTCAGATTTGTGTTTCCTGGCATGGCCCTGATCAAAAAAGATGAGAAATGTTGAAAACACAAGTTTAACTTTATTTCATGTTCCTAGGATGGCTTGTGTGTCAGAATAAAGCTTTCTTTGCAAAACTCATGTTCCTGTCAGATTTGTGTTTCCTGGCATGGCCCTGATCAAAAAAGATGAGAACTGTTGAAAACATAACTTTAACTTTCATTTCATGTTCCTAGGATGGCTGTGTGTCAGAATAAAGCTTTCTTTGCAAAACTCATGTTCCTGTCAGATTTGTGTTTCCTGGCATGGCCTGATCAAAAAAGATGAGAACTGTTGAAAACATGACTTTAACTTCATTTCATGTTCCTAGGATGGCTTGTGTGTCAGAATAAAGCTTTCTTTGCAAAACTCATGTTCCTGTCAGATTTGTGTTTCCTGGCATGGCCCTGATCAAAAAAGATGAGAAATGTTGAAAACACAACTTTAACATTCATTTATGTTCCTAGGATGGCTTGTGTGTCAGAATAAAGCTTTCTTTGCAAAACTCATGTTCCTGTCAGATTTGTGTTTCTGGAATGGCCCTGATCAAAAAAGATGAGAGCTGTTGATGAAAACATGACTTTAACACTCTTTCATGTTCCTAGGATGGCTTGTGTTGCAGAATAAAGCTTTCTTTGCAAAACTCATGTTCCTGTCAGATTTGTGTTTCCTGGCATTGCCCTGATCAAAAAAGATGAGAAATGTTGAAAACACAAGTTTAACATTCATTTCATGTTCCTAGGATGGCTTGTGTGTCAGAATAAAGCTTTCTTTGCAAAACTCATGTTCCTGTCAGATTTGTGTTTCCTGGCATGGCCCTGATCAAAAAAGATGAGAAATGTTGAAAACACAAGTTTAACATTTATTTCATGTTCCTAGGATGGCTGTGTTGCAGAATAAAGCTTTCTTTGCAAAACTCATGTTCCTGTCAGATTTGTGTTTCCTGGCATGGCCCTGATCAAAAAAGATGAGAACTGTTGAAAACATAACTTTAACATTCATTTCATGTTCCTAGGATGGCTTGTGTGTCAGAATAAAGCTTTCTTTGCAAAACTCATGTTCCTGTCAGATTTGTGTTTCCTGGCTGGCCCTGATCAAAAAAGATGAGAATGTTGAAAACATGACTTTAACTTTCATTTCATGTTCCTAGGATGGCTTGTGTGTCAGAATAAAGCTTTCTTTGCAAAACTCATGTTCCTGTCAGATTTGTGTTTCCTGGCATGGCCCTGATCAAAAAAGATGAGAAATGTTGAAAATGAAAACACAAGTTTAACATTCATTTCATGTTCCTAGGATGGCTTGTGTGTCAGAATAAAGCTTTCTTTGCAAAACTCATGTTCCTGTCAGATTTGTGTTTCCTGCAATGGCCCTGATCAAAAAAGATGAGAGCTGTGAAAACATGACTTTAACACTCATTTCATGTTCTAGGATGGCTTGTGTGTCAGAATAAAGCTTTCTTTGCAAAACTCATGTTCCTGTCAGATTTGTGTTTCCTGGCATGGCCCTGATCAAAAAAGATGAGAACTGTTGAAAACATAACTTTAACTTTCATTTCATGTTCCTAGGATGGCTTGTGTGTCAGAATAAAGCTTTCTTTGCAAAACTCATGTTCCTGTCAGATTTTGTTTTGGCTTGGCCTGATCAAAAAAGATGAGAAATGTTGAAAACACAAGTTAACATTCATTTCATGTTCCTAGGATGGCTTGTGTGTCAGAATAAAGCTTTCTTTGCAAAACTCATGTTCCTGTCAGATTTGTGTTTCCTGGAATGGCCCTGATCAAAAAAGATGAGAGCTGTTGAAAACATGACTTTAACATTCATTTCATGTTCCTAGGATGGCTTGTGTTCAGAATAAAGCTTTCTTTGCAAAACTCATGTTCCTGTCAGATTTGTGTTTCCTGGCATTGCCCTGATCAAAAAGATGAGAAATGTTGAAAACACAAGTTTAACAATTATTTCATGTTCCTAGGATGGCTTGTGTGTCAGAATAAAGCTTTCTTTGCAAAACTCATGTTCCTGTCAGATTTGTGTTTCCTGGCATGGCCCTGATCAAAAAAGATGAGAAATGTTGAAAACACAAACTTTAACATCATTTCATGTTCCTAGGATGGCTTGTGTGTCAGAATAAAGCTTTCTTTGCAAAACTCATGTTCCTGTCAGATTTGTGTTTCCTGCAATGGCCTGATCAAAAAAGATGAGAGCTGTTGAAAACATGACTTTAACACTCATTTCATGTTCCTAGGATGGCTTGTGTATCAGAATAAGCTTTCTTTGCAAAACTCATGTTCCTGTCAGATTTGTGTTTCCTGGCATGGCCCTGATCAAAAAAGATGAGAACTGTTGAAAAATATAATTTAAATTTCATTTCATGTTCCTAGGATGGCTTGTGTGTCAGAATAAAGCTTTCTTTGCAAAACTCATGTTCCTGTCAGATTTGTGTTTCCTGGCATGCCCTGATCAAAAAAGATGAGAGCTGTTGAAAACATGACTTTAACACTCATTTCATGTTCCTAGGATGGCTTGTGTGTCAGAATAAAGCTTTCTTTGCAAAACTCATGTTCCTGTCAGATTTGTGTTCCTGGCATGGCCCTGATCAAAAAAGATGAGAGCTGTTGAAAACATGACTTTAACACTCATTTCATGTTCCTAGGATGGCTTGTGTGTCAGAATAAAGCTTTCTTTGCAAAACTCATGTTCCTGTCAGATTTGTGTTTCCTGGCATGGCCCTGATCAAAAAAGATGAGAAATGTTGAAATACAAGTTTAACATTTATTTCATGTTCCTAGGATGGCTTGTGTGTCAGAATAAAGCTTTCTTTGCAAAACTCATGTTCCTGTCAGATTTGTGTTTCCTGCATGGCCCTGATCAAAAAAGATGAGAACTGTTGAAAACATGACTTTAACACTCATTTCATGTTCCTAGGATGGCTTGTGTGTCAGAGATAAAGCTTTCTTTGCAAAACTCATGTTCCTGTCAGATTTGTGTTCCTGGCATGGCCCTGATCAAAAAAGATGAGAAACTGTTGAAACATAACTTTAACTTTCATTTCATGTTCCTAGGATGGCTTGTGTGTCAGAATAAAGCTTTCTTTGCAAAACTCATGTTCCTGTCAGATTTGTGTTCCTGGAATGGCCCTGATCAAAAAAGATGAGAATGTTGAAAAACATGACTTTAACACTCATTTCATGTTCCTAGGATGTCTTGTGTGTCAGAATAAAGCTTTCTTTGCAAAACTCATGTTCCTGTCAGATTTGTGTTTCCTGGCATGGCCCTGATCAAAAAAGATGAGAGCTGTTGAAAACATGACTTTAACACTCATTTCATGTTCCTAGGATGGCTTGTGTGTCAGAATAAAGCTTTCTTTGCAAAACTCATGTTCCTGTCAGATTTGTTTCCTGGCATGGCCCTGATCAAAAAAGATGAGAACTGTTGAAAACATAACTTTAACTTTCATTTCATGTTCCTAGGATGGCTTGTGTGTCAGAATAAAGCTTTCTTTGCAAAACTCATGTTCCTGTCAGATTTGTGTTTCCTGGCATGGCCCTGATCAAAAAAGATGAGAAATGTTGAAAACACAAGTTTAACATTCATTTCATGTTCCTAGGATGGCTTGTGTGTCAGAATAAAGCTTTCTTTGCAAAACTCATGTTCCTGTCAGATTTGTGTTTCCTGGAATGGCCCTGATCAAAAAGATGAGAAGCTGTTGAAACATGACTTTAACATTCATTTCATGTTCCTAGGATGGCTTGTGTGTCAGAATAAAGCTTTCTTTGCAAAACTCATGTTCCTGTCAGATTTGTGTTTCCTGGCATGGCCCTGATCAAAAAAGATGAGAAATGTTGAAAACACAAGTTTAACATTCATTTCATGTTCCTAGGATGGCTTGTGTGTCAGAATAAAGCTTTCTTTGCAAAACTCATGTTCCTGTCAGATTTGTGTTTCCTGGCATGGCCCTGATCAAAAAAGATGAGAAATGTTGAAAAACAAGTTTAACATTATTTCATGTTCCTAGGATGGCTTGTGTCAGAATAAAGCTTTCTTTGCAAAACTCATGTTCCTGTCAGATTTGTGTTTCCTGCATGGCCCTGCATCAAAAAAGATGAGAGCTGTTGAAAACATGACTTTAACACTCATTTCATGTTCCTAGGATGGCTTGTGTGTCAGAATAAAGCTTTCTTTGCAAAACTCATGTTCCTGTCAGATTTGTGTTCCTGGCATGGCCTGATCAAAAAGATGAGAACTGTTGAAAACATAACTTTAACATTCATTTCATGTTCCTAGGATGGCTTGTGTGTCAGAATAAAGCTTTCTTTGCAAAACTCATGTTCCTGTCAGATTGTGTTTCCTGGCATGGCCCTGATCAAAAAAGATGAGAAATGTTGAAAACACAAGTTTAACATTCATTTCATGTTCCTAGGATGGCTTGTGTGTCAGAATAAAGCTTTCTTTGCAAAACTCATGTTCCTGTCAGATTTGTGTTTCCTGCATGGCCCTGATCAAAAAAGATGAGAGCTGTTTGAAAACAACTTTAACACATTTCATGTTCCTAGGATGGCTTGTGTGTCAGAATAAAGCTTTCTTTGCAAAACTCATGTTCCTGTCAGATTTGTGTTTCCTGGCATGGCCCTGATCAAAAAAGATGAGAATGTTGAAAACATAACTTTAATTTCATTTCATGTTCCTAGGATGGCTTGTGTGTCAGAATAAAGCTTTCTTTGCAAAACTCATGTTCCTGTCAGATTTGTGTTTCCTGGCATGGCCCTGATCAAAAAAGATGAGAAATGTTGAAAACACAAGTTTAACATTTATTTCATGTTCCTAGGATGGCTTGTGTGTGTCAGAATAAAGCTTTCTTTGCAAAACTCATGTTCCTGTCAGATTTGTGTTTCCTGGCATGGCCCTGATCAAAAAAGATGAGAGCTGTTGAAAACATGACTTTACACTCATTTCATGTTCCTAGGATGGCTTGTGTGCAGAATAAAGCTTTCTTTGCAAAACTCATGTTCCTGTCAGATTTGTGTTTCCTGGCATGGCCCTGATCAAAAAAGATGAGAAATGTTAAAACACAAGTTTAACAATTATTTCATGTTCCTAGGATGGCTTGTGTGTCAGAATAAAGCTTTCTTTGCAAAACTCATGTTCCTGTCAGATTTGTGTTTCCTGGTTGGCCCTGATCAAAAAAGATGAGAAATGTTGAAAACACAAGTTAACATTTATTTCATGTTCCTAGGATGGCTTGTGTGTCAGAATAAAGCTTTCTTTGCAAAACTCATGTTCCTGTCAGATTTGTGTTCCTGGCATGGCCCTGATCAAAAAGATGAGAAATGTTGAAAACACAAGTTTAACATTCATTTCATGTTCCTAGGATGGCTTGTGTGTCAGAATAAAGCTTTCTTTGCAAAACTCATGTTCCTGTCAGATTTGTGTTTCCTGATGGCCCTGATCAAAAAAGATGAGAGCTGTTGAAAACATGACTTTAACACTCATTTCATGTTCCAGGATGGCTGTGTGTCAGAATAAAGCTTTCTTTGCAAAACTCATGTTCCTGTCAGATTTGTGTTTCCTGGCATGGCCCTGATCAAAAAGATGAGAACTGTGAGAAAACATGACTTTAACACTCATTTCATGTTCCTAGGATGGCTTGTGTGCAGAATAAAGCTTTCTTTGCAAAACTCATGTTCCTGTCAGATTTGTGTTTCCTGGCATGGCCCTGATCAAAAAGATGAGAAATGTTGAAAACACAAGTTTAACATTATTTCATGTTCCTAGGATGGCTTGTGTGTCAGAATAAAGCTTTCTTTGCAAAACTCATGTTCCTGTCAGATTTGTGTTTCCTGCAATGGCCCTGATCAAAAAGATGAGAAATGTTGAAAACATGACTTTAACATTCATTTCATGTCCTAGGATGGCTTGTGTGTCAGAATAAAGCTTTTGCAAAACTCATGTTCCTGTCAGATTTGTGTTTCCTGGCATGGCCCTGAAAAAAAGATGAGAATGTTGAACATAAACTTTAACTTTCATTTCATGTTCCTAGGATGGCTTGTGTGTCAGAATAAAGCTTTCTTTGCAAAACTCATGTTCCTGTCAGATTTGTGTTTCCTGGCATGGCCCTGATCAAAAAAGATGAGAACTGTTGAAAACATGACTTTAACTTTCATTTCATGTTCCTAGGATGGCTTGTGTGTCAGAATAAAGCTTTCTTTGCAAAACTCATGTTCCTGTCAGATTTGTGTTTCCTGGCATGGCCCTGATCAAAAAAGATGAGAAATGTTGAAAACACAAGTTTAACATTCATTTCATGTTCCTAGGATGGCTTGTGTGTCAGAATAAAGCTTTCTTTGCAAAACTCATGTTCCTGTCAGATTTGTGTTTCCTGGCATGGCCCTGATCAAAAAGATGAGAAACTGTTGAAAACATAACTTTAAATTTCATTTCATGTTCCTAGGATGGCTTGTGTGTCAGAATAAAGCTTTCTTTGCAAAACTCATGTTCCTGTCAGATTTGTGTTTCTGGCAATGGCCCTGATCAAAAAAGATGAGAGCTGTTGAAAACATGACTTTAACACTCATTTCATGTTCCTAGGATGGCTTGTGTGTCAGAATAAAGCTTTCTTTGCAAAACTCATGTTCCTGTCAGATTTGTGTTTCCTGGCATGGCCCTGATCAAAAAAGATGAGAAATGTTGAAAACACACTTTAACATTTATTTCATGTTCCTAGGATGGCTTGTGTGTCAGAATAAAGCTTTCTTTGTAAAACTCATGTTCCTGTCAGATTTGTGTTTCCTGGAATGGCCTTGATTACAAAAGATGAGAGCTGTTGAGAACATGACTTTAACATTCATTTCATGTTCCTGGAATGGCTTGTGTGTCAGAATAAAGCTTTCTTTGCAAAACTCATGTTCCTGTCAGATTTGTGTTTCCTGGAATGGCCCTGATCACAAAAGATGAGAGCTGTTGAGAACATGACTTTAACACTCATTTCATGTTCCTAGGATGGCTTGTGTTGCAGAATAAAGCTTTCTTTGCAAAACTCATGTTCCTGTCAGATTTGTGTTTCCTGGCATGGCCCTGATCAAAAAAGATGAGAAATGTTGAAAACACAAGTTTAACATTTATTTCATGTTCCTAGGATGGCTTGTGTGTCAGAATAAAGCTTTCTTTGCAAAACTCATGTTCCTGTCAGATTTGTGTTTCCTGGCATGGCCCTGATCAAAAAAGATGAGAGCTGTTGAAAACATGACTTTAACACTCATTTCATGTTCCTAGGATGCTTGTGTGTCAGAATAAAGCTTTCTTTGCAAAACTCATGTTCCTGTCAGATTTGTGTTTCCTGGCATGGCCCTGATCAAAAAAGATGAGAACTGTTGAAAACATAACTTTAACTTTCATTTCATGTTCCTAGGATGGCTTGTGTGTCAGAATAAAGCTTTCTTTGCAAAACTCATGTTCCTGTCAGATTGTGTTTCCTGGCATGGCCCTGATCAAAAAAGATGAGAACTGTTGAAAACATAACTTTAACTTTCATTTCATGTTCCTAGGATGGCTGTGTGTCAGAATAAAGCTTTCTTTGCAAAACTCATGTTCCTGTCAGATTTGTGTTTCCTGGCTTGGCCCTGATCAAAAAGATGAGAAATGTTGAAAACACAAGTTTAACATTCATTTCATGTTCTAGGATGGCTTGTGTGTGTCAGAATAAAGCTTTCTTTGCAAAACTCATGTTCCTGTCAGATTTGTGTTTCCTGGCATGGCCCTGATCAAAAAAGATGAGAACTGTTGAAAATTAACTTTAACTTTCATTTCATGTTCCTAGGATGGCTTGTGTGTCAGAATAAAGCTTTCTTTGCAAAACTCATGTTCCTGTCAGATTTGTGTTTCCTGCATGGCCCTGATCAAAAAAGATGAGAAATGTTGAAAACATGACTTTAACATTCATTTCATGTTCCAGGATGCTTGTGTGTCAGAATAAAGCTTTCTTTGCAAAACTCATGTTCCTGTCAGATTTGTGTTCCTGGCATGGCCCTGATCAAAAAAGATGAGAATGTTGAAAACATAACTTAACTTTCATTTCATGTTCCTAGGATGGCTTGTGTGTCAGAATAAAGCTTTCTTTGCAAAACTCATGTTCCTGTCAGATTTGTGTTTCTGGCATGGCCCTGATCAAAAAAGATGAGAAATGTTGTAAACCAAGTTTAACATTTATTTCATGTTCCTAGGATGGCTTGTGTGTCAGAATAAAGCTTTCTTTGCAAAACTCATGTTCCTGTCAGATTTGTGTTTCCTGGAATGGCCCTGATCACAAAAGATGAGAGCTGTTGAGAACATGACTTTAACACTCATTTCATGTTCCTAGGATGGCTTGTGTTGCAGAATAAAGCTTTCTTTGCAAAACTCATGTTCCTGTCAGATTTGTGTTTCCTGGCATTGCCCTGATCAAAAAAGATGAGAAATGTTAAAAACACAAGTTTAACAATTATTTCATGTTCCTAGGATGGCTTGTGTGTCAGAATAAAGCTTTCTTTGCAAAACTCATGTTCCTGTCAGATTTGTGTTTCCTGGCATCCCTGATCAAAAAAGATGAGAAATGTTGAAAACACAACTTTAACATTCATTTCATGTTCCTAGGATGGCTTGTGTGTCAGAATAAAGCTTTCTTTGCAAAACTCATGTTCCTGTCAGATTTGTGTTTCCTGCATGGCCCTGATCAAAAATGAGATGAGAATGTTGAAAACATGACTTTAACACTCATTTCATGTTCCTAGGATGGCTTGTGTGTCAGAATAAAGCTTTCTTTGCAAAACTCATGTTCCTGTCAGATTTGTGTTTCCTGGCATGGCCCTGATCAAAAAAGATGAGAACTGTTGAAAAATAAACTTTAACATTCATTTCATGTTCCTAGGATGGCTTGTGTGTCAGAATAAAGCTTTCTTTGCAAAACTCATGTTCCTGTCAGATTTGTGTTTCCTGGCATGGCCCTGATCAAAAAAGATGAGAAATGTTGAAAAAACACAAGTTTAACATTCATTTCATGTTCCTAGGATGGCTTGTGTGTCAGAATAAAGCTTTCTTTGCAAAACTCATGTTCCTGTCAGATTTGTGTTTCCTGGAATGGCCCTGATCAAAAAAGATGAGAGCTGTTGAAAACATGACTTTAACATCATTTCATGTTCCTAGGATGGCTTGTGTTGTCAGAATAAAGCTTTCTTTGCAAAACTCATGTTCCTGTCAGATTTGTGTTTCCTGGCATGGCCCTGATCAAAAAATGAGAAATGTTGAAAACACAAGTTAACATTTCATTTCATGTTCCTAGGATGGCTTGTGTGTCAGAATAAAGCTTTCTTTGCAAAACTCATGTTCCTGTCAGATTTGTGTTTCCTGGCATGGCCCTGATCAAAAAAGATGAGAAATGTTGAAAACACAAGTTTAACATTTATTTCATGTTCCTAGGATGGCTTGTGTTGTCAGAATAAAGCTTTCTTTGCAAAACTCATGTTCCTGTCAGATTTGTGTTTCCTGGCATGGCCCTGATCAAAAAAGATGAGAACTGTTGTTGAAAATATACTTTAACTTCATTTCATGTTCCTAGGATGGCTTGTGTGTCAGAATAAAGCTTTCTTTGCAAAACTCATGTTCCTGTCAGATTTGTGTTTCCTGGCTTGGCCCTGATCAAAAAAGATGAGACTGTTGAAAAAACATGACTTTAACTTTCATTTCATGTTCCTAGGATGGCTTGTGTGTCAGAATAAAGCTTTCTTTGCAAAACTCATGTTCCTGTCAGATTTGTGTTTCCTGGCATGGCCCTGATCAAAAAAGATGAGAAATGTTGAAAAAACAACTTTAACTTCATTTCATGTTCCTAGGATGGCTTGTGTGTCAGAATAAAGCTTTCTTTGCAAAACTCATGTTCCTGTCAGATTTGTGTTTCCTGGAATGGCCCTGATCACAAAAGATGAGAGCTGTTGAGAACATGACTTTAACACTCATTTCATGTTCCTAGGATGGCTTGTGTTGCAGAATAAAGCTTTCTTTGCAAAACTCATGTTCCTGTCAGATTTGTGTTTCCTGGAATGGCCCTGATCAAAAAAGATGAGAGCTGTTGAAAACATGACTTAACATCATTTCATGTTCCTAGGATGGCTTGTGTGTCAGAATAAAGCTTTCTTTGCAAAACTCATGTTCCTGTCAGATTTGTGTTTCCTGGCATGGCCCTGATCAATAAAGATGAGAACTGTTGAAATATAACTTTAACTTTCATTTCATGTTCCTAGGATGGCTTGTGTGTCAGAATAAAGCTTTCTTTGTAAAACTCATGTTCCTGTCAGATTTGTGTTTCCTGGCATTGCCCTGATCAAAAAACATGAGAAATGTTGAAAACACAAGTTTAAATTCATTTTTCATGTCCTAGGATGGCTTGTGTGTCAGAATAAAGCTTTCTTTGCAAAACTCATGTTCCTGTCAGATTTGTGTTTCCTGGAATGGCCCTATCAAAAAAGATGAGAGCTGTTGAAAACATGACTTTAACACTCATTTCATGTTCCCAGGATGTGCTGTGTGTCAGAATAAAGCTTTCTTTGCAAAACTCATGTTCCTGTCAGATTGTGTTTCCTGGCATGGCCCTGATCAAAAAAAGATGAGAGCTGTTGAAAAATGACTTTAACACTCATTTCATGTTCCTAGGATGGCTTGTGTGTCAGAATAAAGCTTTCTTTGTAAAACTCATGTTCCTGTCAGATTTGTGTTTCCTGGCATGGCCTGATCAAAAAAGATGAGAACTAATGAAAAATATAACTTTAACTTCATTTCATGTTCCTAGGATGCTTGTGTGTCAGAATAAAGCTTTCTTTGCAAAACTCATGTTCCTGTCAGATTTGTGTTCCTGCTTGGTGCCCTGATCAAAAAGATGAGAAATGTTGAAAACACAAGTTTAACATTTATTTCATGTTCCTAGGATGGCTTGTGTGTCAGAATAAAGCTTTCTTTGCAAAACTCATGTTCCTGTCAGATTTGTGTTTCCTGGCATGGCCCTGATCAAAAAAGATGAGAAATGTTGAAAACACAAGTTTAACATTCATTTCATGTTCCAGGATGGCTTGTGTGTCAGAATAAAGCTTTCTTTGCAAAACTCATGTTCCTGTCAGATTTGTGTTTCCTGGAATGGCCCTGATCAAAAAAGATGAGAGCTGTTTAAAAACATGTTTAACACTCATTTCATGTTCCTAGGATGGCTTGTGTTGCAGAATAAAGCTTTCTTTGCAAAACTCATGTTCTGTCAGATTTGTGTTTCCTGGCATGGCCTGATCAAAAAAGATGAGAAATGTAAAAAACACAAGTTTAACATTTATTTCATGTTCCTAGGATGGCTTGTGTGTCAGAATAAAGCTTTCTTTGCAAAACTCATGTTCCTGTCAGATTTGTGTTCCTGGCATGGCCCTGATCAAAAAGATGAGAAACTGTTGAAAACATAACTTTAACTTTCATTTCATGTTCCTAGGATGGCTTGTGTGTCAGAATAAAGCTTTCTTTGCAAAACTCATGTTCCTGTCAGATTTGTGTTTCCTGGCTTGGCCCTGATCAAAAAGATGAGAACTGTTGAAAACATGACTTTAACTTTCATTTCATGTTCCTAGGATGGCTTGTGTGTCAGAATAAAGCTTTCTTTGTAAAACTCATGTTCCTGTCAGATTTGTGTTTCCTGGCATGGCCCTGATCAAAAAGATGAGAAATGTTGAAAAAACAACTTTAACATTCATCTCATGTTCCTAGGATGGCTTGTGTGTCAGAATAAAGCTTTCTTTGCAAAACTCATGTTCCTGTCAGATTTGTGTTTCCTGGAATGGCCCTGATCAAAAAAGATGAGAAGCTGTTGAAACATGACTTTAACACTCATTTCATGTTCCTAGGATGGCTTGTGTTGCAGAATAAAGCTTTCTTTGCAAAACTCATGTTCCTGTCAGATTTGTGTTTCCTGGCATTGCCCTGATCCAAAAAGATGAGAAATGTTGAAAAAACAACTTTAACATTCATCTCATGTTCCTAGGATGGCTTGTGTGTCAGAATAAAGCTTTCTTTGTAAAACTCATGTTCCTGTCAGATTTGTGTTTCCTGGCATGACCCCGATCAAAAAAGATGAGAAATGTTGAAAACACAAGTTTAACATTCATTTCATGTTCCTGGAATGGCTTGTGTGTCAGAATAAAGCTTTCTTTGCAAAACTCATGTTCCTGTCAGATTTGTGTTTCCTGGCAATGGCCCTGATCAAAAAAGATGAGAGCTGTTGAAAACATGACTTTAACACTCATTTCATGTTCCCAGGATGTCTTGTGTGTCAGAATATAGCTTTCTTTGCAAAACTCATGTTCCTTTCAGATTTGTGTTTCCTGGCATGGCCGTGATCAAAAAAGATGAGAGCTGTTGAAAACACAAGTTTAACATTTATTTCATGTTCCTAGGATGGCTTGTGTGTCAGAATAAAGCTTTCTTTGTAAAACTCATGTTCCTGTCAGATTTATGTTTCCTGGCATGGCCCTGATCAAAAAAGATGAGAACTAATGAAAATATAACTTTAACACTCATTTCATGTTCCTAGGATGTCTTGTGTGTCAGAATAAAGCTTTCTTTGTAAAACTCATGTTCCTGTCAGATTTGTGTTTCCTGGAATGGGCCTGATCAAAAAAGATGAGAAGCTGTGAGAAACATGACTTTAACATTCATTTCATGTTCCTAGGATGGCTTGTGTGCAGAATAAAGTTTTTCTTGCAAAACTCATGTTCCTGTCAGATTTGTGTTTCCTGGCATGGCCCTGATCAAAAAAGATGAGAAATGTTGAAAACACAAGTTAACATTTATTTCATGTTCCTAGGATGGCTTGTGTGTCAGAATAAAGCTTTCTTTGCAAAACTCATGTTCCTGTCAGATTTGTGTTTCCTGGCATGGCCCTGATCAAAAAGATGAGAACTGTTAAAACACAAGTTTAACATTCATTTCATGTTCCTAGGATGGCTTGTGTGTCAGAATAAAGCTTTCTTTGCAAAACTCATGTTCCTGTCAGATTTGTGTCCTGCAATGGCCCTGATCAAAAAAGATGAGACTGTTGAAAACATGACTTTAACACTCATTTCATGTTCCTAGGATGCTTGTGTGTCAGAATAAAGCTTTCTTTGCAAAACTCATGTTCCTGTCAGATTTGTGTTTCCTGGCATGGCCCTGATCAAAAAAGATGAGAAATGTTGAAAACACAACTTTAACATTCATTTCATGTTCCTAGGATGGCTTGTGTGTCAGAATAAAGCTTTCTTTGCAAAACTCATGTTCCTGTCAGATTGTGTTTCCTGGCATGGCCCTGATCAAAAAAGATGAGAGCTGTTGAAAACATGACTTTAACATTCATTTCATGTTCCTAGGATGGCTTGTGTGTCAGAATAAAGCTTTCTTTGCAAAACTCATGTTCCTGTCAGATTTGTGTTTCCTGGCATGGCCCTGATCAAAAAGATGAGAATTTGAAAACACAACTTTAACTTTCATTTCATGTTCCTAGGATGGCTTGTGTGTCAGAATAAAGCTTTCTTTGCAAAACTCATGTTCCTGTCAGATTTGTGTTTCCTGGCATGGCCCTGATCAAAAAAGATGAGAAATGTTGAAAAACAACTTTAACATTCATTTCATGTTCCTAGGATGGCTTGTGTGTCAGAATAAAGCTTTCTTTGCAAAACTCATGTTCCTGTCAGATTTGTGTTCCTGGAATGGCCCTGATCAAAAAGATGAGAGCTGTTGAAAACATGACTTTAACACTCATTTCATGTTCCTAGGATGGCTTGTGTGTCAGAATAAAGCTTTCTTTGCAAAACTCATGTTCCTGTCAGATTTGTGTTTCCTGGCATGGCCCTGATCAAAAAAGATGAGAAATGTTGAAAACACAAGTTTAACATTATTTCATGTTCCTAGGATGGCTTGTGTGTCAGAATAAAGCTTTCTTTGCAAAACTCATGTTCCTGTCAGATTTGTGTTTCCTGGCATGGCCCTGATCAAAAAGATGAGAAATGTTGAAAACACAACTTTAACATTCATTTCATGTTCCTAGGATGGCTTGTGTGTCAGAATAAAGCTTTCTTTGCAAAACTCATGTTCCTGTCAGATTTGTGTTTCCTGGCATGGCCCTGATCAAAAAGATGAGAAATGTTGAAAACACAAGTTTAACATTTCATTTCATGTTCCTAGGATGGCTTGTGTGTCAGAATAAAGCTTTCTTTGCAAAACTCATGTTCCTGTCAGATTTGTGTTTCCTGCATGGCCCTGATCAAAAAAGATGAGAGCTGTTGAAAACATGACTTTAACATCATTTCATGTTCCTAGGATGGCTTGTGTGTCAGAATAAAGCTTTCTTTGCAAAACTCATGTTCCTGTCAGATTTGTGTTTCCTGGCATGGCCCTGATCAAAAAAGATGAGAACTGTTGAAAACATACTTTAACATTCATTTCATGTTCCTAGGATGGCTTGTGTGTCAGAATAAAGCTTTCTTTGCAAAACTCATGTTCCTGTCAGATTTGTGTTTCCTGGCATGGCCTGATCAAAAAAGATGAGAACTGTTGAAAACATAACTTTAACTTCATTTCATGTTCCTAGGATGGCTTGTGTGTCAGAATAAAGCTTTCTTTGCAAAACTCATGTTCCTGTCAGATTTGTGTTTCCTGGCATGGCCTGATCAAAAAAGATGAGAAATGTTGAAAACACAAGTTTAACATTCATTTCATGTTCCTAGGATGGCTTGTGTGTCAGAATAAAGCTTTCTTTGCAAAACTCATGTTCCTGTCAGATTTGTGTTTCCTGGCATGGCCCTGATCAAAAAGATGAGAACTGTTGAAAACATAACTTTAACTTTCATTTCATGTTCCTAGGATGGCTTGTGTGTCAGAATAAAGCTTTCTTTGCAAAACTCATGTTCCTGTCAGATTTGTGTTTCCTGCATGGCCCTGATCAAAAAAGATGAGACTGTTGAAAACATGACTTTAACATTCATTTCATGTTCCTAGGATGGCTTGTGTGTCAGAATAAAGCTTTCTTTGCAAAACTCATGTTCCTGTCAGATTTGTGTTTCCTGGCATGGCCCTGATCAAAAAAGATGAGAACTGTTGAAACATAACTTTAACTTTCATTTCATGTTCCTAGGATGGCTTGTGTGTCAGAATAAAGCTTTCTTTGCAAAACTCATGTTCCTGTCAGATTTGTGTTTCCTGGCATGGCCCTGATCAAAAAAGATGAGAAATGTTGAAAACACAAGTTTAACATTCATTTCATGTTCCTAGGATGGCTTGTGTGTCAGAATAAAGCTTTCTTTGCAAAACTCATGTTCCTGTCAGATTTGTGTTTCCTGGCATGGCCCTGATCAAAAAGATGAGAGCTGTTGAAAACATGACTTTAACACTCATTTCATGTTCCTAGGATGGCTTGTGTTGTCAGAATAAAGCTTTCTTTGCAAAACTCATGTTCCTGTCAGATTTGTGTTTCCTGGCATGCCCTGATCAAAAAAGATGAGAAATGTTGAAAACACAAGTTTAACATTTATTTCATGTTCCTAGGATGGCTTGTGTGCAGAATAAAGCTTTCTTTGCAAAACTCATGTTCCTGTCAGATTTGTGTTTCCTGGCATGGCCCTGATCAAAAAAGATGAGAACTGTTGAAAATAACTTTAACTTTCATTTCATGTTCCTAGGATGGCTTGTGTGTCAGAATAAAGCTTTCTTGCAAAACTCATGTTCCTGTCAGATTTGTGTTTCCTGGCATGGCCCTGATCAAAAAGATGAGAACTGTTGAAAACATGACTTTAACTTTCATTTCATGTTCCTAGGATGGCTTGTGTGTCAGAATAAAGCTTTCTTTGCAAAACTCATGTTCCTGTCAGATTTGTGTTTCCTGGCATGACCCTGATCAAAAAAGATGAGAAATGTTGAAAAAACAACTTTAACATTCATCTCATGTTCCTAGGATGGCTTGTGTGTCAGAATAAAGCTTTCTTTGCAAAACTCATGTTCCTGTCAGATTTGTGTTTCCTGGAATGGCCCTGATCAAAAAGATGAGAGCTGTTGAAAACATGACTTTAACACTCATTTCATGTTCCTAGGATGGCTTGTGTGTCAGAATAAAGCTTTCTTTGCAAAACTCATGTTCCTGTCAGATTTGTGTTTCCTGGCATGGCCCTGATCAAAAAAGATGAGACTGTTGAAAACATGACTTTAACATCATTTCATGTTCCTAGGATGGCTTGTGTGTCAGAATAAAGCTTTCTTTGCAAAACTCATGTTCCTGTCAGATTTGTGTTTCCTGGCATGGCCTGATCAAAAAGATGAGAACTGTTGAAAACATAACTTTAACTTCATTTCATGTTCCTAGGATGGCTTGTGTGTCAGAATAAAGCTTTCTTTGCAAAACTCATGTTCCTGTCAGATTTGTGTTTCCTGGCATGGCCCTGATCAAAAAAGATGAGAAATGTTGAAAACACAAGTTTAAATTCATTTCATGTTCCTAGGATGGCTTGTGTGTCAGAATAAAGCTTTCTTTGCAAAACTCATGTTCCTGTCAGATTTGTGTTTCCTGGAATGGCCCTGATCAAAAAAGATGAGAGCTGTTGAAAACATGACTTAACACTCATTTCATGTTCCCAGGATGTCTGTGTGTCAGAATAAAGCTTTCTTTGCAAAACTCATGTTCCTGTCAGATTTGTGTTTCCTGGCATGGCCCTGATCAAAAAAGATGAGAGCTGTTGAAACATGACTTTAACATCATTTCATGTTCCTAGGATGGCTTGTGTGTCAGAATAAAGCTTTCTTTGTAAAACTCATGTTCCTGTCAGATTTGTGTTCCTGGCATGGCCCTGATCAAAAAGATGAGAACTGTTGAAAATATAACTTTAACTTTCATTTCATGTTCCTAGGATGGCTTGTGTGTCAGAATAAAGCTTTCTTTGCAAAACTCATGTTCCTGTCAGATTTGTGTTTCCTGGCTTGCCCTGATCAAAAAAGATGAGAAATGTTGAAACACAAGTTTAACATTCATTTCATGTTCCTAGGATGGCTTGTGTGTCAGAATAAAGCTTTCTTTGCAAAACTCATGTTCCTGTCAGATTTGTGTTTCCTGGCATGGCCCTGATCAAAAAAGATGAGAAATGTTGAAAACACAAGTTTAACATTCATTTCATGTTCCTAGGATGGCTTGTGTGTCAGAATAAAGCTTTCTTTGCAAAACTCATGTTCCTGTCAGATTTGTGTTTCCTGGAATGGCCCTGATCAAAAAAGATGAGAGCTGTTGAAAACATGACTTTAACACTCATTTCATGTTCCTAGGATGGCTTGTGTTCAGAATAAAGCTTTCTTTGCAAAACTCATGTTCCTGTCAGATTTGTGTTTCCTGGCATGGCCTGATCAAAAAAGATGAGAATGTTGAAAACACAAGTTTAACATTTATTTCATGTTCCTAGGATGGCTTGTGTGCAGAATAAAGCTTTCTTTGCAAAACTCATGTTCCTGTCAGATTTGTGTTTCCTGGCATGGCCCTGATCAAAAAGATGAGAACTGTTGAAAATATAACTTTAAACTTTCATTTCATGTTCCTAGGATGGCTTGTGTGTCAGAATAAAGCTTTCTTTGCAAAACTCATGTTCCTGTCAGATTTGTGTTTCCTGGCTTGGCCCTGATCAAAAAAGATGAGAACTGTTGAAAACATGACTTTAACTTTCATTTCATGTTCCTAGGATGGCTTGTGTGTCAGAATAAAGCTTTCTTTGCAAAACTCATGTTCCTGTCAGATTTGTGTTTCCTGGCATGGCCCTGATCAAAAAAATGAGAAATGTTGAAAAACAAGTTTAACATTCATTTCATGTTCCTAGGATGGCTTGTGTGTCAGAATAAAGCTTTCTTTGCAAAACTCATGTTCCTGTCAGATTTGTGTTTCCTGGCATGGCCCTGATCAAAAAAGATGAAAGCTGTTGAAAACATGACTTTAACACTCATTTCATGTTCCTAGGATGGCTTGTGTGTCAGAATAAAGCTTTCTTTGCAAAACTCATGTTCCTGTCAGATTTGTGTTCCTGGCATTGGCCCTGATCAAAAAGATGAGAAATGTTGAAAACACACTTTAACATTCATTTCATGTTCCTAGGATGGCTTGTGTGTCAGAATAAAGCTTTCTTTGCAAAACTCATGTTCCTGTCAGATTTGTGTTTCCTGGCATGGCCCTGATCAAAAAGATGAGAAATGTTGAAAACACAAGTTTAACATTCATTTCATGTTCCTAGGATGGCTTGTGTGTCAGAATAAAGCTTTCTTTGCAAAACTCATGTTCCTGTCAGATTTGTGTTTCCTGGCATGGCCCTGATCAAAAAAGATGAGAACTGTTGAAAACATACTTTAACATTCATTTCATGTTCCTAGGATGGCTTGTGTGTCAGAATAAAGCTTTCTTTGCAAAACTCATGTTCCTGTCAGATTTGTGTTTCCTGGCATGGGATCAAAAAAGATGAGAACTGTTGAAAACACAAGTTTAACATTCATTTCATGTTCCTAGGATGGCTTGTGTGTCAGAATAAAGCTTTCTTTGCAAAACTCATGTTCCTGTCAGATTTGTGTTTCCTGGCATGGCCCTGATCAAAAAGATGAGAACTGTTGAAAACATAACTTTAACATTCATTTCATGTTCCTAGGATGGCTTGTGTGTCAGAATAAAGCTTTCTTTGCAAAACTCATGTTCCTGTCAGATTTGTGTTTCCTGGCATGGCCCTGATCAAAAAAGATGAGAGCTGTTGAAAACATGACTTTAACACTCATTTCATGTTCCTAGGATGGCTTGTGTGTCAGAATAAAGCTTTCTTTGCAAAACTCATGTTCCTGTCAGATTTGTGTTTCCTGGCATGGCCCTGATCAAAAAGATGAGAACTGTTGAAACATGACTTTAACACATTTCATGTTCCTAGGATGGCTTGTGTGTCAGAATAAAGCTTTCTTTGCAAAACTCATGTTCCTGTCAGATTTGTGTTTCCTGGCATGGCCCTGATCAAAAAAGATGAGAAATGTTGAAAACACAAGTTTAACATTCATTTCATGTTCCTAGGATGGCTTGTGTGTCAGAATAAAGCTTTCTTTGCAAAACTCATGTTCCTGTCAGATTTGTGTTTCCTGGCATGGCCCTGATCAAAAAGATGAGAGCTGTTGAAAACATGACTTTAACACTCATTTCATGTTCCTAGGATGGCTTGTGTGTCAGAATAAAGCTTTCTTTGCAAAACTCATGTTCCTGTCAGATTTGTGTTTCCTGGCATTGCCCTGATCAAAAAAGATGAGAAATGTTGAAAACACAATTTAACATTATTTCATGTTCCTAGGATGGCTTGTGTGTCAGAATAAAGCTTTCTTTGCAAAACTCATGTTCCTGTCAGATTTGTGTTTCCTGGCATGGCCCTGATCAAAAAAGATGAGAAATGTTGAAAACACAAGTTTAACATTCATTTCATGTTCCTAGGATGGCTTGTGTGTCAGAATAAAGCTTTCTTTGCAAAACTCATGTTCCTGTCAGATTTGTGTTTCCTGGCATGGCCCTGATCAAAAAAGATGAGAAATGTTGAAAACACAACTTTAACATTCATTTCATGTTCCTAGGATGGCTTGTGTGTCAGAATAAAGCTTTCTTTGCAAAACTCATGTTCCTGTCAGATTTGTGTTTCCTGCATGGCCCTGATCAAAAAAGATGAGAACTGTTGAAACATGACTTTAACACTCATTTCATGTTCCTAGGATGGCTTGTGTGTCAGAATAAAGCTTTCTTTGCAAAACTCATGTTCCTGTCAGATTTGTGTTTCCTGGCATGGCCCTGATCAAAAAAGATGAGAGCTGTTGAAAACATGACTTTAACACTCATTTCATGTTCCTAGGATGGCTTGTGTGTCAGAATAAAGCTTTCTTTGCAAAACTCATGTTCCTGTCAGATTTGTGTTTCCTGGCATGGCCCTGATCAAAAAAGATGAGAAATGTTGAAAACACAAGTTTAACATTCATTTCATGTTCCTAGGATGGCTTGTGTGTCAGAATAAAGCTTTCTTTGCAAAACTCATGTTCCTGTCAGATTTGTGTTTCCTGGCATGGCCCTGATCAAAAAAGATGAGAGCTGTTGAAAACATGACTTTAACATCATTTCATGTTCCTAGGATGGCTTGTGTGTCAGAATAAAGCTTTCTTTGCAAAACTCATGTTCCTGTCAGATTTGTGTTTCCTGGCATGGCCCTGATCAAAAAAGATGAGAACTGTTGAAAACATAACTTTAACATTCATTTCATGTTCCTAGGATGGCTTGTGTGTCAGAATAAAGCTTTCTTTGCAAAACTCATGTTCCTGTCAGATTTGTGTTTCCTGGCATGGCCCTGATCAAAAAAGATGAGAACTGTTGAAAACATAACTTTAACTTTCATTTCATGTTCCTAGGATGGCTTGTGTGTCAGAATAAAGCTTTCTTTGCAAAACTCATGTTCCTGTCAGATTTGTGTTTCCTGGCATGGCCCTGATCAAAAAAGATGAGAAATGTTGAAAACACAAGTTTAACATTCATTTCATGTTCCTAGGATGGCTTGTGTGTCAGAATAAAGCTTTCTTTGCAAAACTCATGTTCCTGTCAGATTTGTGTTTCCTGGCATGGCCCTGATCAAAAAAGATGAGAACTGTTGAAAACAACTTTAACATTCATTTCATGTTCCTAGGATGGCTTGTGTGTCAGAATAAAGCTTTCTTTGCAAAACTCATGTTCCTGTCAGATTTGTGTTTCCTGGCATGGCCCTGATCAAAAAAGATGAGAGCTGTTGAAAACATGACTTTAACACTCATTTCATGTTCCTAGGATGGCTTGTGTGTCAGAATAAAGCTTTCTTTGCAAAACTCATGTTCCTGTCAGATTTGTGTTTCCTGGCATGGCCCTGATCAAAAAGATGAGAAATGTTGAAAACATAACTTTAACATTCATTTCATGTTCCTAGGATGGCTTGTGTGTCAGAATAAAGCTTTCTTTGCAAAACTCATGTTCCTGTCAGATTTGTGTTTCCTGGCATGGCCCTGATCAAAAAAGATGAGAAATGTTGAAAACACAAGTTTAACATTCATTTCATGTTCCTAGGATGGCTTGTGTGTCAGAATAAAGCTTTCTTTGCAAAACTCATGTTCCTGTCAGATTTGTGTTTCCTGGAATGGCCCTGATCAAAAAAGATGAGAGCTGTTGAGAACATGACTTTAACACTCATTTCATGTTCCTAGGATGGCTTGTGTTGCAGAATAAAGCTTTCTTTGCAAAACTCATGTTCCTGTCAGATTTGTGTTTCCTGGCATTGCCCTGATCAAAAAAGATGAGAAATGTTGAAAACACAAGTTTAACATTCATTTCATGTTCCTAGGATGGCTTGTGTGTCAGAATAAAGCTTTCTTTGCAAAACTCATGTTCCTGTCAGATTTGTGTTTCCTGGCATGGCCCTGATCAAAAAGATGAGAAATGTTGAAAACACAAGTTTAACATTCATTTCATGTTCCTAGGATGGCTTGTGTGTCAGAATAAAGCTTTCTTTGCAAAACTCATGTTCCTGTCAGATTTGTGTTTCCTGGCATGGCCCTGATCAAAAAAGATGAGAGCTGTTGAAAACATGACTTTAACACTCATTTCATGTTCCTAGGATGGCTTGTGTGTCAGAATAAAGCTTTCTTTGCAAAACTCATGTTCCTGTCAGATTTGTGTTTCCTGGCATGGCCCTGATCAAAAAGATGAGAACTGTTGAAAACATAACTTTAACTTCATTTCATGTTCCTAGGATGGCTTGTGTGTCAGAATAAAGCTTTCTTTGTAAAACTCATGTTCCTGTCAGATTTGTGTTTCCTGGCATTGCCCTGATCAAAAAACATGAGAAATGTTGAAAACACAAGTTTGAAATTCATTTCATGTTCCTAGGATGGCTTGTGTGTCAGAGTAAAGCTTTCTTTGCAAAACTCATGTTCCTTTCAGATTTGTGTTTCCTGGCATGGCCGTGATCAAAAAAGATGAGAGCTGTTGAAAACATGACTTTAACACTCATTTCATGTTCCTAGGATGGCTTGTGTGTCAGAATAAAGCTTTCTTTGTAAAACTCATGTTCCTGTCAGATTTATGTTTCCTGGCATGGCCCTGATCAAAAAAGATGAGATCTGTTGAAAACATGACTTTAACATTCATTTCATGTTCCTAGGATGGCTTGTGTGTCAGAATAAAGCTTTCTTTGCAAAACTCATGTTCCTGTCAGATTTGTGTTTCCTGGCATGGCCCTGATCAAAAAGATGAGAACTGTTGAAAAATAACTTTACACTTTAACTTTCATTTCATGTTCCTAGGATGGCTTGTGTGTCAGAATAAAGCTTTCTTTGCAAAACTCATGTTCCTGTCAGATTTGTGTTTCCTGGCATGGCCCTGATCAAAAAAGATGAGAGCTGTTGAAAACATGACTTTAACACTCATTTCATGTTCCTAGGATGGCTTGTGTGTCAGAATAAAGCTTTCTTTGCAAAACTCATGTTCCTGTCAGATTTGTGTTTCCTGGCATGGCCCTGATCAAAAAAGATGAGAACTGTTGAAAACATGACTTTAACACTCATTTCATGTTCCTAGGATGGCTTGTGTGTCAGAATAAAGCTTTCTTTGCAAAACTCATGTTCCTGTCAGATTTGTGTTTCCTGGCATGGCCCTGATCAAAAAAGATGAGAACTGTTGAAAACATAACTTTAACTTTCATTTCATGTTCCTAGGATGGCTTGTGTGTCAGAATAAAGCTTTCTTTGCAAAACTCATGTTCCTGTCAGATTTGTGTTTCCTGGCATGGCCCTGATCAAAAAGATGAGAAATGTTGAAAACACAAGTTTAACATTTATTTCATGTTCCTAGGATGGCTTGTGTGTCAGAATAAAGCTTTCTTTGCAAAACTCATGTTCCTGTCAGATTTGTGTTTCCTGGCATGGCCCTGATCAAAAAGATGAGAATGTTGAAAACACAAGTTTAACATTCATTTCATGTTCCTAGGATGGCTTGTGTGTCAGAATAAAGCTTTCTTTGCAAAACTCATGTTCCTGTCAGATTTGTGTTTCCTGGCATGGCCCTGATCAAAAAAGATGAGAGCTGTTGAAAACATGACTTTAACACTCATTTCATGTTCCTAGGATGGCTTGTGTGTCAGAATAAAGCTTTCTTTGCAAAACTCATGTTCCTGTCAGATTTGTGTTTCCTGGCATGGCCCTGATCAAAAAAGATGAGAATGTTGAAAACACAAGTTTAACATTCATTTCATGTTCCTAGGATGGCTTGTGTGTCAGAATAAAGCTTTCTTTGCAAAACTCATGTTCCTGTCAGATTTGTGTTTCCTGGCATGGCCCTGATCAAAAAAGATGAGAAATGTTGAAAACACAAGTTTAACATTCATTTCATGTTCCTAGGATGGCTTGTGTGTCAGAATAAAGCTTTCTTTGCAAAACTCATGTTCCTGTCAGATTTGTGTTTCCTGGCATGGCCCTGATCAAAAAAGATGAGAACTGTTGAAAATATAACTTTAACTTTCATTTCATGTTCCTAGGATGGCTTGTGTGTCAGAATAAAGCTTTCTTTGCAAAACTCATGTTCCTGTCAGATTTGTGTTTCCTGGCTTGGCCCTGATCAAAAAAGATGAGAACTGTTGAAAACATGACTTTAACTTTCATTTCATGTTCCTAGGATGGCTTGTGTGTCAGAATAAAGCTTTCTTTGTAAAACTCATGTTCCTGTCAGATTTGTGTTTCCTGGCATGGCCCTGATCAAAAAAGATGAGAAATGTTGAAAACACAACTTTAACATTCATTTCATGTTCCTAGGATGGCTTGTGTGTCAGAATAAAGCTTTCTTTGCAAAACTCATGTTCCTGTCAGATTTGTGTTTCCTGGATGGCCCTGATCAAAAAGATGAGAGCTGTTGAAAACATGACTTTAACACTCATTTCATGTTCCTAGGATGGCTTGTGTTGTCAGAATAAAGCTTTCTTTGCAAAACTCATGTTCCTGTCAGATTTGTGTTTCCTGGCATGGCCCTGATCAAAAAAGATGAGAGCTGTTGAAAACATGACTTTAACACTCATTTCATGTTCCTAGGATGGCTTGTGTGTCAGAATAAAGCTTTCTTTGCAAAACTCATGTTCCTGTCAGATTTGTGTTTCCTGGCATGGCCCTGATCAAAAAAGATGAGAACTGTTGAAAACACAACTTTAACTTCATTTCATGTTCCTAGGATGGCTTGTGTGTCAGAATAAAGCTTTCTTTGCAAAACTCATGTTCCTGTCAGATTTGTGTTTCCTGGCATGGCCCTGATCAAAAAAGATGAGAAATGTTGAAAACACAAGTTTAACATTCATTTCATGTTCCTAGGATGGCTTGTGTGTCAGAATAAAGCTTTCTTTGCAAAACTCATGTTCCTGTCAGATTTGTGTTTCCTGGATGGCCCTGATCAAAAAAGATGAGAACTGTTGAAAACATGACTTTAACATTCATTTCATGTTCCTAGGATGGCTTGTGTGTCAGAATAAAGCTTTCTTTGCAAAACTCATGTTCCTGTCAGATTTGTGTTTCCTGGCATGGCCCTGATCAAAAAAGATGAGAAATGTTGAAACACAAGTTTAACTTCATTTCATGTTCCTAGGATGGCTTGTGTGTCAGAATAAAGCTTTCTTTGCAAAACTCATGTTCCTGTCAGATTTGTGTTTCCTGGCATGGCCCTGATCAAAAAGATGAGAACTGTTGAAAACATAACTTTAACTTCATTTCATGTTCCTAGGATGGCTTGTGTGTCAGAATAAAGCTTTCTTTGCAAAACTCATGTTCCTGTCAGATTTGTGTTTCCTGGCATTGCCCTGATCAAAAAAGATGAGAAATGTTGAAAACACAAGTTTAAATTCATTTCATGTTCCTAGGATGGCTTGTGTGTCAGAATAAAGCTTTCTTTGCAAAACTCATGTTCCTGTCAGATTTGTGTTTCCTGGCATGGCCCTGATCAAAAAGATGAGAGCTGTTGAAAACATGACTTTAACACTCATTTCATGTTCCTAGGATGGCTTGTGTGTCAGAATAAAGCTTTCTTTGCAAAACTCATGTTCCTGTCAGATTTGTGTTTCCTGGCATGGCCCTGATCAAAAAAGATGAGAACTGTTGAAAACATGACTTTAACACTCATTTCATGTTCCTAGGATGGCTTGTGTGTCAGAATAAAGCTTTCTTTGCAAAACTCATGTTCCTGTCAGATTTGTGTTTCCTGGCATGGCCCTGATCAAAAAAGATGAGAACTGTTGAAAACATAACTTTAACATTTCATTTCATGTTCCTAGGATGGCTTGTGTGTCAGAATAAAGCTTTCTTTGCAAAACTCATGTTCCTGTCAGATTTGTGTTTCCTGGCATTGGCCCTGATCAAAAAAGATGAGAAATGTTGAAACACAAGTTTAACATTTATTTCATGTTCCTAGGATGGCTTGTGTGTCAGAATAAAGCTTTCTTTGCAAAACTCATGTTCCTGTCAGATTTGTGTTTCCTGGCATGGCCCTGATCAAAAAAGATGAGAAATGTTGAAAACACAAGTTTAACATTCATTTCATGTTCCTAGGATGGCTTGTGTGTCAGAATAAAGCTTTCTTTGCAAAACTCATGTTCCTGTCAGATTTGTGTTTCCTGGAATGGCCCTGATCAAAAAAGATGAGAGCTGTTGAAAACACAACTTTAACATTCATTTCATGTTCCTAGGATGGCTTGTGTGTCAGAATAAAGCTTTCTTTGCAAAACTCATGTTCCTGTCAGATTTGTTTTTCCTGGCATGGCCCTGATCAAAAAAGATGAGAAATGTTGAAAACACAAGTTTAACATTCATTTCATGTTCCTAGGATGGCTTGTGTGTCAGAATAAAGCTTTCTTTGCAAAACTCATGTTCCTGTCAGATTTGTGTTTCCTGGCATGGCCCTGATCAAAAAAGATGAGAAATGTTGAAAACATGACTTAACACTCATTTCATGTTCCTAGGATGGCTTGTGTGTCAGAATAAAGCTTTCTTTGCAAAACTCATGTTCCTGTCAGATTTGTGTTTCCTGGCATGGCCCTGATCAAAAAAGATGAGAAATGTTGAAAACACAAGTTTAACAACTTCATTTCATGTTCCTAGGATGGCTTGTGTGTCAGAATAAAGCTTTCTTTGCAAAACTCATGTTCCTGTCAGATTTGTGTTTCCTGGCATGGCCCTGATCAAAAAAGATGAGAGCTGTTGAAAACATGACTTTAACACTCATTTCATGTTCCTAGGATGGCTTGTGTCAGAATAAAGCTTTCTTTGCAAACTCATGTTCCTGTCAGATTTGTGTTTCCTGGCATGGCCCTGATCAAAAAAGATGAGAACTGTTGAAAACACACTTTAACTTTCATTTCATGTTCCTAGGATGGCTTGTGTGTCAGAATAAAGCTTTCTTTGCAAAACTCATGTTCCTGTCAGATTTGTGTTTCCTGGCATTGCCCTGATCAAAAAGATGAGAATGTTGAAAACACAAGTTTAACATTCATTTCATGTTCCTAGGATGGCTTGTGTGTCAGAATAAAGCTTTCTTTGCAAAACTCATGTTCCTGTCAGATTTGTGTTTCCTGGCATGGCCCTGATCAAAAAAGATGAGAGCTGTTGAAACATGACTTTAACATTCATTTCATGTTCCTAGGATGGCTTGTGTGTCAGAATAAAGCTTTCTTTGCAAAACTCATGTTCCTGTCAGATTTGTGTTTCCTGGCATGGCCCTGATCAAAAAAGATGAGAACTGTTGAAAACATAACTTTAACTTTCATTTCATGTTCCTAGGATGGCTTGTGTGTCAGAATAAAGCTTTCTTTGCAAAACTCATGTTCCTGTCAGATTTGTGTTTCCTGGCATGGCCCTGATCAAAAAGATGAGAAATGTTGAAAACACAAGTTTAACATTCATTTCATGTTCCTAGGATGGCTTGTGTGTCAGAATAAAGCTTTCTTTAAAAAACATGTTCCTGTCAGATTTGTGTTTCCTGGCATGGCCCTGATCAAAAAAGATGAGAACTGTTGAAAACATGACTTTAACATTCATTTCATGTTCCTAGGATGGCTTGTGTGTCAGAATAAAGCTTTCTTTGCAAAACTCATGTTCCTGTCAGATTTGTGTTTCCTGGCATTGCCCTGATCAAAAAGATGAGAAATGTTGAAAACACAAGTTTAACATTCATTTCATGTTCCTAGGATGGCTTGTGTGTCAGAATAAAGCTTTCTTTGCAAAACTCATGTTCCTGTCAGATTTGTGTTTCCTGGCATGGCCCTGATCAAAAAAGATGAAAATGTTGAAAACACAAGTTTAACATTCATTTCATGTTCCTAGGATGGCTTGTGTGTCAGAATAAAGCTTTCTTTGCAAAACTCATGTTCCTGTCAGATTTGTGTTTCCTGGCATGGCCCTGATCAAAAAAGATGAGAAATGTTGAAACACAAGTTTAACATTCATTTCATGTTCCTAGGATGGCTTGTGTGTCAGAATAAAGCTTTCTTTGCAAAACTCATGTTCCTGTCAGATTTGTGTTTCCTGGCATGGCCCTGATCAAAAAAGATGAGAGCTGTTGAAACATGACTTTAACACTCATTTCATGTTCCTAGGAGGATGGCTTGTGTGTCAGAATAAAGCTTTCTTTGCAAAACTCATGTTCCTGTCAGATTTGTGTTTCCTGGCATGGCCTGATCAAAAAAGATGAGAACTGTTGAAAACATGACTTTAACACTCATTTCATGTTCCTAGGATGGCTTGTGTGTCAGAATAAAGCTTTCTTTGCAAACTCATGTTCCTGTCAGATTTGTGTTTCCTGGCATGGCCCTGATCAAAAAAGATGAGAAATGTTGAAAACACAACTTTAACATTCATTTCATGTTCCTAGGATGGCTTGTGTGTCAGAATAAAGCTTTCTTTGCAAAACTCATGTTCCTGTCAGATTTGTGTTTCCTGCATGGCCCTGATCAAAAAGATGAGAGCTGTTGAAAACATGACTTTAACACATTTCATGTTCCTAGGATGGCTTGTGTGTCAGAATAAAGCTTTCTTTGCAAAACTCATGTTCCTGTCAGATTTGTGTTTCCTGGCATGGCCCTGATCAAAAAAGATGAGAACTGTTGAAAACAACTTTAACTTTCATTTCATGTTCCTAGGATGGCTTGTGTGTCAGAATAAAGCTTTCTTTGCAAAACTCATGTTCCTGTCAGATTTGTGTTTCCTGGCATGGCCCTGATCAAAAAAGATGAGAACTGTTGAAACTAACTTTAACTTTCATTTCATGTTCCTAGGATGGCTTGTGTGTCAGAATAAAGCTTTCTTTGCAAAACTCATGTTCCTGTCAGATTTGTGTTTCCTGGCATGGCCTGATCAAAAAAGATGAGAAATTTGAAAACACAAGTTTAACATCATTTCATGTTCCTAGGATGGCTTGTGTCAGAATAAAGCTTTCTTTCAAAACTCATGTTCCTGTCAGATTTGTGTTTCCTGGCATGGCCCTGATCAAAAAAGATGAGAACTGTTGAAAACATAACTTTAACACTTTCATTTCATGTTCCTAGGATGGCTTGTGTGTCAGAATAAAGCTTTCTTTGCAAAACTCATGTTCCTGTCAGATTTGTGTTTCCTGGCATGGCCCTGATCAAAAAAGATGAGACTGTTGAAAACATGACTTTAACACTCATTTCATGTTCCTAGGATGGCTTGTGTGTCAGAATAAAGCTTTCTTTGCAAAACTCATGTTCCTGTCAGATTTGTGTTTCCTGGCATGGCCCTGATCAAAAAGATGAGAACTGTTGAAAACATACTTTAACTTTCATTTCATGTTCCTAGGATGGCTTGTGTGTCAGAATAAAGCTTTCTTTGCAAAACTCATGTTCCTGTCAGATTTGTGTTTCCTGGCATGGCCCTGATCAAAAAGATGAGAAATGTTGAAAACACAAGTTTAACATTCATTTCATGTTCCTAGGATGGCTTGTGTGTCAGAATAAAGCTTTCTTTGCAAAACTCATGTTCCTGTCAGATTTGTGTTTCCTGGCTGGCCCTGATCAAAAAAGATGAGAGCTGTTGAGAACATACAACTTTAACATTCATTTCATGTTCCTAGGATGGCTTGTGTGTCAGAATAAAGCTTTCTTTGCAAAACTCATGTTCCTGTCAGATTTGTGTTTCCTGGCATTGCCCTGATCAAAAAAGATGAGAAATGTTGAAAACACAAGTTTAACACATTTCATGTTCCTAGGATGGCTTGTGTGTCAGAATAAAGCTTTCTTTCTTTGCAAAACTCATGTTCCTGTCAGATTTGTGTTTCCTGGCATGGCCCTGATCAAAAAAGATGAGAAATGTTGAAAACAACTTTAACATTCATTTCATGTTCCTAGGATGGCTTGTGTGTCAGAATAAAGCTTTCTTTGCAAAACTCATGTTCCTGTCAGATTTGTGTTTCCTGGCATGGCCCTGATCAAAAAGATGAGAGCTGTTGAAACATGACTTTAACACTCATTTCATGTTCCTAGGATGGCTTGTGTCAGAATAAAGCTTTCTTTGCAAAACTCATGTTCCTGTCAGATTTGTGTTTCCTGGCATGGCCCTGATCAAAAAAGATGAGAACTGTTGAAAACATAACTTTAACTTTCATTTCATGTTCCTAGGATGGCTTGTGTGTCAGAATAAAGCTTTCTTTGCAAAACTCATGTTCCTGTCAGATTTGTGTTTCCTGGCATGGCCCTGATCAAAAAAGATGAGAATGTTGAAAACACAAGTTTAACATTCATTTCATGTTCCTAGGATGGCTTGTGTGTCAGAATAAAGCTTTCTTTGCAAAACTCATGTTCCTGTCAGATTTGTGTTTTCCTGCATGGCCCTGATCAAAAAGATGAGAACTGTTGAAAACATACTTTAACACTCATTTCATGTTCCTAGGATGGCTTGTGTGTCAGAATAAAGCTTTCTTTGCAAAACTCATGTTCCTGTCAGATTTGTGTTTCCTGGCATGGCCCTGATCAAAAAAGATGAGAACTGTTGAAAACACACTTTAACATTCATTTCATGTTCCTAGGATGGCTTGTGTGTCAGAATAAAGCTTTCTTTGCAAAACTCATGTTCCTGTCAGATTTGTGTTTCCTGGCATGGCCCTGATCAAAAAAGATGAGAATGTTGAAAACACAGTTTAACATTCATTTCATGTTCCTAGGATGGCTTGTGTGTCAGAATAAAGCTTTCTTTGCAAAACTCATGTTCCTGTCAGATTTGTGTTTCCTGCATGGCCCTGATCAAAAAGATGAGAACTGTTGAAAACATGACTTTAACACTCATTTCATGTTCCTAGGATGGCTTGTGTGTCAGAATAAAGCTTTCTTTGCAAAACTCATGTTCCTGTCAGATTTGTGTTTCCTGGCATGGCCCTGATCAAAAAGATGAGAACTGTTGAAAACATAACTTTAACTTTCATTTCATGTTCCTAGGATGGCTTGTGTGTCAGAATAAAGCTTTCTTTGCAAAACTCATGTTCCTGTCAGATTTGTGTTTCCTGGCATGGCCTGATCAAAAAAGATGAGAAATGTTGAAAACACAACTTTAACATTCATTTCATGTTCCTAGGATGGCTTGTGTGTCAGAATAAAGCTTTCTTTGCAAAACTCATGTTCCTGTCAGATTTGTGTTTCCTGGCATGGCCCTGATCAAAAAAGATGAGAAATGTTGAAAACACAAGTTTAACATTCATTTCATGTTCCTAGGATGGCTTGTGTGTCAGAATAAAGCTTTCTTTGCAAAACTCATGTTCCTGTCAGATTTGTGTTTCCTGGAATGGCCCTGATCAAAAAAGATGAGAGCTGTTGAAAACATGACTTTAACACTCATTTCATGTTCCTAGGATGGCTTGTGTTGTCAGAATAAAGCTTTCTTTGCAAAACTCATGTTCCTGTCAGATTTGTGTTTCCTGGCATGGCCCTGATCAAAAAAGATGAGAAATGTTGAAAACACAACTTTAACATTCATTTCATGTTCCTAGGATGGCTTGTGTGTCAGAATAAAGCTTTCTTTGCAAAACTCATGTTCCTGTCAGATTTGTGTTTCCTGGCATGGCCCTGATCAAAAAAGATGAGAAATGTTGAAAACACAAGTTTAACATTCATTTCATGTTCCTAGGATGGCTTGTGTGTCAGAATAAAGCTTTCTTTGCAAAACTCATGTTCCTGTCAGATTTGTGTTTCCTGGCATGGCCCTGATCAAAAAAGATGAGAACTGTTGAAAACATAACTTTAAACTTTCATTTCATGTTCCTAGGATGGCTTGTGTGTCAGAATAAAGCTTTCTTTGCAAAACTCATGTTCCTGTCAGATTTGTGTTTCCTGGCTTGGCCCTGATCAAAAAGATGAGAACTGTTGAAAACATGAACTTTAACTTCATTTCATGTTCCTAGGATGGCTTGTGTGTCAGAATAAAGCTTTCTTTGCAAAACTCATGTTCCTGTCAGATTTGTGTTTCCTGGCATGGCCCTGATCAAAAAAGATGAGAATGTTGAAAAACAACTTTAACATTCATTTCATGTTCCTAGGATGGCTTGTGTGTCAGAATAAAGCTTTCTTTGCAAAACTCATGTTCCTGTCAGATTTGTGTTTCCTGGCATGGCCCTGATCAAAAAAGATGAGAACTGTTGAAAACATGACTTTAACATTCATTTCATGTTCCTAGGATGGCTTGTGTGTCAGAATAAAGCTTTCTTTGCAAAACTCATGTTCCTGTCAGATTTGTGTTTCCTGGCATGGCCCTGATCAAAAAGATGAGAGCTGTTGAAAACATGACTTTAACACTCATTTCATGTTCCTAGGATGGCTTGTGTGTCAGAATAAAGCTTTCTTTGCAAAACTCATGTTCCTGTCAGATTTGTGTTTCCTGGCATGGCCCTGATCAAAAAGATGAGAACTGTTGAAAACACAACTTTAACTTTCATTTCATGTTCCTAGGATGGCTTGTGTGTCAGAATAAAGCTTTCTTTGCAAAACTCATGTTCCTGTCAGATTTGTGTTTCCTGGCATGGCCCTGATCAAAAAAGATGAGAATGTTGAAAACACAAGTTTAACATTCATTTCATGTTCCTAGGATGGCTTGTGTGTCAGAATAAAGCTTTCTTTGCAAAACTCATGTTCCTGTCAGATTTGTGTTTCCTGGCATGGCCCTGATCAAAAAAGATGAGAACTGTTGAAACATGACTTTAACATTCATTTCATGTTCCTAGGATGGCTTGTGTGTCAGAATAAAGCTTTCTTTGCAAAACTCATGTTCCTGTCAGATTTGTGTTTCCTGGCATGGCCCTGATCAAAAAGATGAGAATGTTGAAAACACAATTTAACATTCATTTCATGTTCCTAGGATGGCTTGTGTGTCAGAATAAAGCTTTCTTTGCAAAACTCATGTTCCTGTCAGATTTGTGTTTCCTGGCATGGCCCTGATCAAAAAGATGAGAACTGTTGAAAACATAACTTTAACTTTCATTTCATGTTCCTAGGATGGCTTGTGTGTCAGAATAAAGCTTTCTTTGCAAAACTCATGTTCCTGTCAGATTTGTGTTTCCTGGCATGCCCTGATCAAAAAAGATGAGAAATGTTGAAAACACAATTTAACATTCATTTCATGTTCCTAGGATGGCTTGTGTGTCAGAATAAAGCTTTCTTTGCAAAACTCATGTTCCTGTCAGATTTGTGTTTCCTGGCATGGCCCTGATCAAAAAAGATGAGAGCTGTTGAAAACATGACTTTAACACTCATTTCATGTTCCTAGGATGGCTTGTGTGTCAGAATAAAGCTTTCTTTGCAAAACTCATGTTCCTGTCAGATTTGTGTTTCCTGGCATGGCCCTGATCAAAAAGATGAGAACTGTTGAAACATGACTTTAACACTCATTTCATGTTCCTAGGATGGCTTGTGTGTCAGAATAAAGCTTTCTTTGTAAAACTCATGTTCCTGTCAGATTTGTGTTTCCTGGCATGGCCCTGATCAAAAAAGATGAGAACTAATGAAAATATAACTTTAACTTTCATTTCATGTTCCTAGGATGGCTTGTGTGTCAGAATAAAGCTTTCTTTGCAAAACTCATGTTCCTGTCAGATTTGTGTTTCCTGGCTTGGCCCTGATCAAAAAAGATGAGAAATGTTGTAAACACAAGTTTAACATTTATTTCATGTTCCTAGGATGGCTTGTGTGTCAGAATAAAGCTTTCTTTGCAAAACTCATGTTCCTGTCAGATTTGTGTTTCCTGGCATGGCCCTGATCAAAAAAGATGAGAATGTTGAAAACACAACTTTAACATTCATTTCATGTTCCTAGGATGGCTTGTGTGTCAGAATAAAGCTTTCTTTGCAAAACACATGTTCCTGTCAGATTTGTGTTTCCTGACATGGCCCTGATCAAAAAAGATGAGAGCTGTTGAAAACACAAGTTTAACATTCATTTCATGTTCCCAGGATGGCTTGTGTGTCAGAATAAAGCTTTCTTTGCAAAACTCATGTTCCTGTCAGATTTGTGTTTCCTGGCATGGCCCTGATCAATAAAGATGAGAAATGTTGAAAACACAAGTTTAACATTCATTTCATGTTCCTGGAATGGCTTGTGTGTCAGAATAAAGCTTTCTTTGCAAAACTCATGTTCCTGTCAGATTTGTGTTTCCTGGCTTGGCCCTAATCAAAAAAGATGAGAACTGTTGAAAACATGACTTTAACACTCATTTCATGTTCCTAGGATGGCTTGTGTGTCAGAATAAAGCTTTCTTTGCAAAACTCATGTTCCTGTCAGATTTGTGTTTCCTGGCATGGCCCTGATCAAAAAAGATGAGAACTGTTGAAAACACAAGTTTAACATTCATTTCATGTTCCTAGGATGGCTTGTGTGTCAGAATAAAGCTTTCTTTGCAAAACTCATGTTCCTGTCAGATTTGTGTTTCCTGGCATGGCCCTGATCAAAAAAGATGAGAACTGTTGAAAATAACTTTAACATCATTTCATGTTCCTAGGATGGCTTGTGTGTCAGAATAAAGCTTTCTTTGCAAAACTCATGTTCCTGTCAGATTTGTGTTTCCTGGCATGGCCCTGATCAAAAAAGATGAGAGCTGTTGAAAACATGACTTTAACATCATTTCATGTTCCTAGGATGGCTTGTGTGTCAGAATAAAGCTTTCTTTGCAAAACTCATGTTCCTGTCAGATTTGTGTTTCCTGGCATGGCCCTGATCAAAAAAGATGAGAAATGTTGAAAACACAAGTTTAACATTATTTCATGTTCCTAGGATGGCTTGTGTGTCAGAATAAAGCTTTCTTTGCAAAACTCATGTTCCTGTCAGATTTGTGTTTCCTGGCATGGCCCTGATCAAAAAGATGAGAAATGTTGAAACACAAGTTTAACATTCATTTCATGTTCCTAGGATGGCTTGTGTGTCAGAATAAAGCTTTCTTTGCAAAACTCATGTTCCTGTCAGATTTGTGTTTCCTGGCATGGCCCTGATCAAAAAAGATGAGAGCTGTTGAAAACATGACTTTAACACTCATTTCATGTTCCTAGGATGGCTTGTGTGTCAGAATAAAGCTTTCTTTGCAAAACTCATGTTCCTGTCAGATTTGTGTTTCCTGGCATGGCCCTGATCAAAAAAGATGAGAACTGTTGAAAAATAACTTTAACTTTCATTTCATGTTCCTAGGATGGCTTGTGTGTCAGAATAAAGCTTTCTTTGCAAAACTCATGTTCCTGTCAGATTTGTGTTTCCTGGCATTGCCCTGATCAAAAAAGATGAGAAATGTTGAAACACAAGTTTAACATTCATTTCATGTTCCTAGGATGGCTTGTGTGTCAGAATAAAGCTTTCTTTGCAAAACTCATGTTCCTGTCAGATTTGTGTTTCCTGGCATGGCCCTGATCAAAAAAGATGAGAAATGTTGAAAACACAAGTTTAACATTCATTTCATGTTCCTAGGATGGCTTGTGTGTCAGAATAAAGCTTTCTTTGCAAAACTCATGTTCCTGTCAGATTTGTGTTTCCTGGCATGGCCCTGATCAAAAAAGATGAGAAATGTTGAAAACACAAGTTTAACATTCATTTCATGTTCCTAGGATGGCTTGTGTGTCAGAATAAAGCTTTCTTTGCAAAACTCATGTTCCTGTCAGATTTGTGTTTCCTGGCATGGCCCTGATCAAAAAAGATGAGAGCTGTTGAAAACATGACTTTAACACTCATTTCATGTTCCTAGGATGGCTTGTGTGTCAGAATAAAGCTTTCTTTGCAAAACTCATGTTCCTGTCAGATTTGTGTTTCCTGGCATGGCCCTGATCAAAAAGATGAGAACTGTTGAAAACACTTTAACTTTCATTTCATGTTCCTAGGATGGCTTGTGTGTCAGAATAAAGCTTTCTTTGCAAAACTCATGTTCCTGTCAGATTTGTGTTTCCTGGCATTGCCCTGATCAAAAAAGAGAAATGTTGAAAACACAAGTTTAACATTCATTTCATGTTCCTAGGATGGCTTGTGTGTCAGAATAAAGCTTTCTTTGCAAAACTCATGTTCCTGTCAGATTTGTGTTTCCTGGCTGGCCCTGATCAAAAAAGATGAGAGCTGTTGAAAACATGACTTTAACACTCATTTCATGTTCCTAGGATGGCTTGTGTGTCAGAATAAAGCTTTCTTTGCAAAACTCATGTTCCTGTCAGATTTGTGTTTCCTGGCATGGCCCTGATCAAAAAAGATGAGAACTGTTGAAAACATGACTTTAACATTCATTTCATGTTCCTAGGATGGCTTGTGTGTCAGAATAAAGCTTTCTTTGCAAAACTCATGTTCCTGTCAGATTTGTGTTTCCTGGCATGGCCCTGATCAAAAAGATGAGAACTGTTGAAAACATACTTTAACTTCATTTCATGTTCCTAGGATGGCTTGTGTGTCAGAATAAAGCTTTCTTTGCAAAACTCATGTTCCTGTCAGATTTGTGTTTCCTGGCATGGCCCTGATCAAAAAAGATGAGAAATGTTGAAAACACAAGTTTAACATTCATTTCATGTTCCTAGGATGGCTTGTGTGTCAGAATAAAGCTTTCTTTGCAAAACTCATGTTCCTGTCAGATTTGTGTTTCCTGGCATGGCCCTGATCAAAAAGATGAGAGCTGTTGAAAACATGACTTTAACACTCATTTCATGTTCCTAGGATGGCTTGTGTGTCAGAATAAAGCTTTCTTTGCAAAACTCATGTTCCTGTCAGATTTGTGTTTCCTGGCATGGCCCTGATCAAAAAAGATGAGAACTGTTGAAAACATACTTTAACATTCATTTCATGTTCCTAGGATGGCTTGTGTGTCAGAATAAAGCTTTCTTTGCAAAACTCATGTTCCTGTCAGATTTGTGTTTCCTGGCATGGCCCTGATCAAAAAAGATGAGAAATGTTGAAAACACAAGTTTAACATTCATTTCATGTTCCTAGGATGGCTTGTGTGTCAGAATAAAGCTTTCTTTGCAAAACTCATGTTCCTGTCAGATTTGTGTTTCCTGGCATGGCCCTGATCAAAAAGATGAGAGCTGTTGAAAACATGACTTTAACACATTTCATGTTCCTAGGATGGCTTGTGTGTCAGAATAAAGCTTTCTTTGCAAAACTCATGTTCCTGTCAGATTTGTGTTTCCTGGCATGGCCCTGATCAAAAAAGATGAGAACTGTTGAAAACATAACTTTAACTTTCATTTCATGTTCCTAGGATGGCTTGTGTGTCAGAATAAAGCTTTCTTTGCAAAACTCATGTTCCTGTCAGATTTGTGTTTCCTGGCTTGGCCCTGATCAAAAAAGATGAGAAATGTTGAAAAACACAATTTAACATTCATTTCATGTTCCTAGGATGGCTTGTGTGTCAGAATAAAGCTTTCTTTGCAAAACTCATGTTCCTGTCAGATTTGTGTTTCCTGGCATGGCCCTGATCAAAAAAAGATGAGAAGTTGAAAACACACTTTAACATTCATTTCATGTTCCTAGGATGGCTTGTGTGTCAGAATAAAGCTTTCTTTGCAAAACTCATGTTCCTGTCAGATTTGTGTTTCCTGGAATGGCCTGATCAAAAAGATGAGAGAGCTGTTGAAAACATGACTTTAACACTCATTTCATGTTCCTAGGATGGCTTGTGTGTCAGAATAAAGCTTTCTTTGCAAAACTCATGTTCCTGTCAGATTTGTGTTTCCTCCTGGCATGGCCCTGATCAAAAAAGATGAGAAATGTTGAAAACACAAGTTTAAACATTCATTTCATGTTCCTAGGATGGCTTGTGTGTCAGAATAAAGCTTTCTTTGCAAAACTCATGTTCCTGTCAGATTTGTGTTTCCTGGCTTGGCCCTGATCAAAAAGATGAGAAATGTTGAAACCAAGTTTAACTTTATTCATGTTCCTAGGATGGCTTGTGTGCAGAATAAAGCTTTCTTTGCAAACTCATGTTCCTGTCAGATTTGTGTTTCCTGCATGGCCCTGATCAAAAAAGATGAGAACTGTTGAAAACACACTTTAACTTTCATTTCATGTTCCTAGGATGGCTTGTGTGTCAGAATAAAGCTTTCTTTGCAAAACTCATGTTCCTGTCAGATTTGTGTTTCCTGGCTTGCCCTGATCAAAAAAGATGAGAACTGTTGAAAACATGACTTTAACTTTCATTTCATGTTCCTAGGATGGCTTGTGTGTCAGAATAAAGCTTTCTTTGCAAAACTCATGTTCCTGTCAGATTTGTGTTTCCTGGCATTGCCTGATCAAAAAGATGAGAAATGTTGAAAACAACTTTAACATTCATTTCATGTTCCTAGGATGGCTTGTGTGTCAGAATAAAGCTTTCTTTGCAAAACTCATGTTCCTGTCAGATTTGTGTTTCCTGGAATGGCCCTGATCAAAAAAGATGAGAGCTGTTGAAAACATGACTTTAACACTCATTTCATGTTCCTAGGAGGCTTGTGTGTCAGAATAAAGCTTTCTTTGCAAAACTCATGTTCCTGTCAGATTTGTGTTTCCTGGAATGGCCCTGATCAAAAAAGATGAGAGCTGTTGAAAACATGACTTTAACACTCATTTCATGTTCCTAGGATGGCTTGTGTGTCAGAATAAAGCTTTCTTTGCAAAACTCATGTTCCTGTCAGATTTGTGTTTCCTGGCATTGCCCTGATCAAAAAAGATGAGAAATGTTGAAAACAACTTTAACTTTCATTTCATGTTCCTAGGATGGCTTGTGTGTCAGAATAAAGCTTTCTTTGCAAAACTCATGTTCCTGTCAGATTTGTGTTTCCTGGCATGGCCCTGATCAAAAAAGATGAGAAATGTTGAAAACACACTTTAACAATTCATTTCATGTTCCTAGGATGGCTTGTGTGTCAGAATAAAGCTTTCTTTGCAAAACTCATGTTCCTGTCAGATTTGTGTTTCCTGGCATGGCCTGATCAAAAAAGATGAGAACTGTTGAAAACATGACTTTAACACTCATTTCATGTTCCTAGGATGGCTTGTGTGTCAGAATAAAGCTTTCTTTGCAAAACTCATGTTCCTGTCAGATTTGTGTTTCCTGGCATGGCCCTGATCAAAAAAGATGAGAAGTTGAAAACACAAGTTTAACATTCATTTCATGTTCCTAGGATGGCTTGTGTGTCAGAATAAAGCTTTCTTTGCAAAACTCATGTTCCTGTCAGATTTGTGTTTCCTGGCATGGCCCTGATCAAAAAAGATGAGAACTGTTGAAAACATAACTTTAACATTCATTTCATGTTCCTAGGATGGCTTGTGTGTCAGAATAAAGCTTTCTTTGCAAAACTCATGTTCCTGTCAGATTTGTGTTTCCTGGCATTGCCCTGATCAAAAAAGATGAGAAATGTTGAAAACAAGTTTAACATTTTTTCATGTTCCTAGGATGGCTTGTGTGTCAGAATAAAGCTTTCTTTGCAAAACTCATGTTCCTGTCAGATTTGTGTTTCCTGGAATGGCCCTGATCAAAAAGATGAGAACTGTTGAAACATGACTTTAACATCATTTCATGTTCCTAGGATGGCTTGTGTGTCAGAATAAAGCTTTCTTTGCAAAACTCATGTTCCTGTCAGATTTGTGTTTCCTGGCATGGCCCTGATCAAAAAAGATGAGAGCTGTTGAAAACATGACTTAACACTCATTTCATGTTCCTAGGATGGCTTGTGTGTCAGAATAAAGCTTTCTTTGCAAAACTCATGTTCCTGTCAGATTTGTGTTTCCTGGCATGGCCCTGATCAAAAAAGATGAGAACTGTTGAAAACAACTTTAACTTCATTTCATGTTCCTAGGATGGCTTGTGTGTCAGAATAAAGCTTTCTTTGCAAAACTCATGTTCCTGTCAGATTTGTGTTTCCTGGCATGGCCCTGATCAAAAAGATGAGAATGTTGAAAACACAACTTTACATTTATTTCATGTTCCTAGGATGGCTTGTGTGTCAGAATAAAGCTTTCTTTGCAAAACTCATGTTCCTGTCAGATTTGTGTTTCCTGGCATGGCCCTGATCAAAAAGATGAGAAATGTTGAAAACACAACTTTAACATTCATTTCATGTTCCTAGGATGGCTTGTGTGTCAGAATAAAGCTTTCTTTGCAAAACTCATGTTCCTGTCAGATTTGTGTTTCCTGAATGGCCCTGATCAAAAAAGATGAGAACTGTTGAAAACACAACTTTAACATTCATTCATCATGTTCCTAGGATGGCTTGTGTGTCAGAATAAAGCTTCTTTCTTTGCAAACTCATGTTCCTGTCAGATTTGTGTTTCCTGGCATGGCCCTGATCAAAAAGATGAGAAATGTTGAAAACACAACTTTAACATTCATTTCATGTTCCTAGGATGGCTTGTGTGTCAGAATAAAGCTTTCTTTGCAAAACTCATGTTCCTGTCAGATTTGTGTTTCCTGGCATGGCCCTGATCAAAAAGATGAGAGCTGTTGAAAACATGACTTTAACACTCATTTCATGTTCCTAGGATGGCTTGTGTGTCAGAATAAAGCTTTCTTTGCAAAACTCATGTTCCTGTCAGATTTGTGTTTCCTGGCATGGCCCTGATCAAAAAGATGAGAAATGTTGAAAACACAAGTTTAACATTTATTTCATGTTCCTAGGATGGCTTGTGTGTCAGAATAAAGCTTTCTTTGCAAAACTCATGTTCCTGTCAGATTTGTGTTTCCTGGCATGGCCCTGATCAAAAAGATGAGAACTGTTGAAAACATAACTTTAACACTCATTTCATGTTCCTAGGATGGCTTGTGTGTCAGAATAAAGCTTTCTTTGCAAAACTCATGTTCCTGTCAGATTTGTGTTTCCTGGCATGGCCCTGATCAAAAGATGAGAACTGTTGAAAACATGACTTTAACACTCATTTCATGTTCCTAGGATGGCTTGTGTGTCAGAATAAAGCTTTCTTTGCAAAACTCATGTTCCTGTCAGATTTGTGTTTCCTGGCATTGCCCTGATCAAAAAATTGAGATGTTAAAACACAAGTTTAACATTTATTTCATGTTCCTAGGATGGCTTGTGTGTCAGAATAAAGCTTTCTTTGCAAAACTCATGTTCCTGTCAGATTTGTGTTTCCTGGCATGGCCCTGATCAAAAAAGATGAGAAATGTTGAAAACACAACTTTAACATTCATTTCATGTTCCTAGGATGGCTTGTGTGTCAGAATAAAGCTTTCTTTGCAAAACTCATGTTCCTGTCAGATTTGTGTTTCCTGGCATGGCCCTGATCAAAAAAGATGAGAACTGTTGAAAACATGACTTTAACACTCATTTCATGTTCCTAGGATGGCTTGTGTGTCAGAATAAAGCTTTCTTTGCAAACTCATGTTCCTGTCAGATTTGTGTTTCCTGGCATGGCCCTGATCAAAAAGATGAGAACTGTTGAAAAATAACTTTAACTTTCATTTCATGTTCCTAGGATGGCTTGTGTGTCAGAATAAAGCTTTCTTTGCAAAACTCATGTTCCTGTCAGATTTGTGTTTCCTGGCATGGCCCTGATCAAAAAAGATGAGAATGTTGAAAACACAAGTTTAACATTCATTTCATGTTCCTAGGATGGCTTGTGTGTCAGAATAAAGCTTTCTTTGCAAAACTCATGTTCCTGTCAGATTTGTGTTTCCTGGCATGGCCCTGATCAAAAAGATGAGAAATGTTGAAAACACAAGTTTAACATTCATTTCATGTTCCTAGGATGGCTTGTGTGTCAGAATAAAGCTTTCTTTGCAAAACTCATGTTCCTGTCAGATTTGTGTTTCCTGGCATGGCCCTGATCAAAAAAGATGAGAAATGTTAAAACACAAGTTTAACATTCATTTCATGTTCCTAGGATGGCTTGTGTGTCAGAATAAAGCTTTCTTTGCAAAACTCATGTTCCTGTCAGATTTGTGTTTCCTGGCATGGCCCTGATCAAAAAAGATGAGAACTGTTGAAACATGACTTTAACACTCATTTCATGTTCCTAGGATGGCTTGTGTGTCAGAATAAAGCTTTCTTTGCAAAACTCATGTTCCTGTCAGATTTGTGTTTCCTGGCATGGCCCTGATCAAAAAAGATGAGAACTGTTGAAAACATAACTTTAACTTTCATTTCATGTTCCTAGGATGGCTTGTGTGTCAGAATAAAGCTTTCTTTGCAAAACTCATGTTCCTGTCAGATTTGTGTTTCCTGGCATGCCCTGATCAAAAAAGATGAGAAATGTTGAAAACACAAGTTTACATTCATTTCATGTTCCTAGGATGGCTTGTGTGTCAGAATAAAGCTTTCTTTGCAAAACTCATGTTCCTGTCAGATTTGTGTTTCCTGGCATGGCCCTGATCAAAAAAGATGAGAACTGTTGAAAACATGACTTTAACATCATTTCATGTTCCTAGGATGGCTTGTGTGTCAGAATAAAGCTTTCTTTGCAAAACTCATGTTCCTGTCAGATTTGTGTTTCCTGGCATTGCCCTGATCAAAAAAGATGAGACTGTTGAAAACATGACTTTAACACTCATTTCATGTTCCTAGGATGGCTTGTGTGTCAGAATAAAGCTTTCTTTGCAAAACTCATGTTCCTGTCAGATTTGTGTTTCCTGGCATGGCCCTGATCAAAAAAGATGAGAAATGTTGAAAACAACTTTAACTTTCATTTCATGTTCCTAGGATGGCTTGTGTGTCAGAATAAAGCTTTCTTTGCAAAACTCATGTTCCTGTCAGATTTGTGTTTCCTGGCATGGCCTGATCAAAAAATGAGAAATGTTGAAAACACAAGTTTAACATTCATTTCATGTTCCTAGGATGGCTTGTGTGTCAGAATAAAGCTTTCTTTGCAAAACTCATGTTCCTGTCAGATTTGTGTTTCCTGGCATGGCCCTGATCAAAAAAGATGAGAACTGTTGAAAACATAACTTTAACATTCATTTCATGTTCCTAGGATGGCTTGTGTGTCAGAATAAAGCTTTCTTTGCAAAACTCATGTTCCTGTCAGATTTGTGTTTCCTGGCATTGCCCTGATCAAAAAGATGAGAAATGTTGAAACACAAGTTTAACATTCATTTCATGTTCCTAGGATGGCTTTGTGTCAGAATAAAGCTTTCTTTGCAAAACTCATGTTCCTGTCAGATTTGTGTTTCCTGGCATGGCCCTGATCAAAAAGATGAGAACTGTTGAAAACATGACTTTAACACTCATTTCATGTTCCTAGGATGGCTTGTGTGTCAGAATAAAGCTTTCTTTGCAAAACTCATGTTCCTGTCAGATTTGTGTTTCCTGGCATGGCCCTGATCAAAAAAGATGAGAAATGTTGAAAAACAACTTTAACATTCATTTCATGTTCCTAGGATGGCTTGTGTGTCAGAATAAAGCTTTCTTTGCAAAACTCATGTTCCTGTCAGATTTGTGTTTCCTGGCATGGCCCTGATCAAAAAAGATGAGAACTGTTGAAAACATGACTTTAACTCATTTCATGTTCCTAGGATGGCTTGTGTGCAGAATAAAGCTTTCTTTGCAAAACTCATGTTCCTGTCAGATTTGTGTTTCCTGGCATGGCCCTGATCAAAAAGATGAGAAATGTTGAAACACAAGTTTAACATTCATTTCATGTTCCTAGGATGGCTTGTGTGTCAGAATAAAGCTTTCTTTGCAAAACTCATGTTCCTGTCAGATTTGTGTTTCCTGGCATGGCCCTGATCAAAAAAGATGAGACTGTTGAAAACATGACTTTACACTCATTTCATGTTCCTAGGATGGCTTGTGTGTCAGAATAAAGCTTTCTTTGCAAAACTCATGTTCCTGTCAGATTTGTGTTTCCTGGCATGGCCCTGATCAAAAAAGATGAGAGCTGTTGAAACATGACTTTAACATTCATTTCATGTTCCTAGGATGGCTTGTGTGTCAGAATAAAGCTTTCTTTGCAAAACTCATGTTCCTGTCAGATTTGTGTTTCCTGGCATGGCCCTGATCAAAAAGATGAGAACTGTTGAAAACATAACTTTAACATTCATTTCATGTTCCTAGGATGGCTTGTGTGTCAGAATAAAGCTTTCTTTGCAAAACTCATGTTCCTGTCAGATTTGTGTTTCCTGGCTTGGCCCTGATCAAAAAATGAGAAATGTTGAAAACACAAGTTTAACATTCATTTCATGTTCCTAGGATGGCTTGTGTGTCAGAATAAAGCTTTCTTTGCAAAACTCATGTTCCTGTCAGATTTGTGTTTCCTGGCATGGCCCTGATCAAAAAGATGAGACTGTTGAAAACATAACTTTAACTTTCATTTCATGTTCCTAGGATGGCTTGTGTGTCAGAATAAAGCTTTCTTTGCAAAACTCATGTTCCTGTCAGATTTGTGTTTCCTGGCATGGCCCTGATCAAAAAAAGATGAGAAATGTTGAAACAGTTTAACATTTCATTTCATGTTCCTAGGATGGCTTGTGTGTCAGAATAAAGCTTTCTTTGCAAAACTCATGTTCCTGTCAGATTTGTGTTTCCTGGATGGCCCTGATCAAAAAAGATGAGAACTGTTGAAAACAGACTTTAACACTCATTTCATGTTCCTAGGATGGCTTGTGTGTCAGAATAAAGCTTTCTTTGCAAAACTCATGTTCCTGTCAGATTTGTGTTTCCTGGCATGGCCCTGATCAAAAAAGATGAGAATGTTGAAAACAACTTTAACATTCATTTCATGTTCCTAGGATGGCTTGTGTTGTCAGAATAAAGCTTTCTTTGCAAAACTCATGTTCCTGTCAGATTTGTGTTTCCTGGCATGGCCCTGATCAAAAATGAGAAATGTTAAAACACAAGTTTAACATTTATTTCATGTTCCTAGGATGGCTTGTGTGTCAGAATAAAGCTTTCTTTGCAAAACTCATGTTCCTGTCAGATTTGTGTTTCCTGGCATGGCCCTGATCAAAAAAGATGAGAGAAATGTTAAAACACAGTTTAACATTATTTCATGTTCCTAGGATGGCTTGTGTGTCAGAATAAAGCTTTCTTTGCAAAACTCATGTTCCTGTCAGATTTGTGTTTCCTGGCATGGCCCTGATCAAAAAGATGAGAAATGTTGAAAAACACAACTTTAACATTCATTTCATGTTCCTAGGATGGCTTGTGTGTCAGAATAAAGCTTTCTTTGCAAAACTCATGTTCCTGTCAGATTTGTGTTTCCTGAATGGCCCTGATCAAAAAGATGAGAGCTGTTGAAAACATGACTTTAACACTCATTTCATGTTCCTAGGATGGCTTGTGTGTCAGAATAAAGCTTTCTTTGCAAAACTCATGTTCCTGTCAGATTTGTGTTTCCTGGCATGGCCCTGATCAAAAAAGATGAGAACTGTTGAAAACAACTTTAACATTCATTTCATGTTCCTAGGATGGCTTGTGTGTCAGAATAAAGCTTTCTTTGCAAAACTCATGTTCCTGTCAGATTTGTGTTTCCTGGCATGGCCCTGATCAAAAAAGATGAGAAATGTTGAAAACACAAGTTTAAATTCATTTCATGTTCCTAGGATGGCTTGTGTGTCAGAATAAAGCTTTCTTTGCAAAACTCATGTTCCTGTCAGATTTGTGTTTCCTGGCATGGCCCTGATCAAAAAAGATGAGAACTGTTGAAAACATGACTTTAACATTCATTTCATGTTCCTAGGATGGCTTGTGTGTCAGAATAAAGCTTTCTTTGCAAAACTCATGTTCCTGTCAGATTTGTGTTTCCTGGCATGGCCCTGATCAAAAAAGATGAGAAATGTTGAAACAACTTTAACATTCATTTCATGTTCCTAGGATGGCTTGTGTGTCAGAATAAAGCTTTCTTTGCAAAACTCATGTTCCTGTCAGATTGTGTTTCCTGGCATGGCCCTGATCAAAAAAGATGAGAAGCTGTTGAAAACTGAACTTTAACACTCATTTCATGTTCCTAGGATGGCTTGTGTGTCAGAATAAAGCTTTCTTTGCAAAACTCATGTTCCTGTCAGATTTGTGTTTCCTGGCATTGCCCTGATCAAAAAAGATGAGAAATGTTAAAACACAAGTTTAACATTATTTCATGTTCCTAGGATGGCTTGTGTGTCAGAATAAAGCTTTCTTTGCAAAACTCATGTTCCTGTCAGATTTGTGTTTCCTGGCATGGCCCTGATCAAAAAAGATGAGAAATGTTGAAACACAAGTTTAACATTTATTTCATGTTCCTAGGATGGCTTGTGTGTCAGAATAAAGCTTTCTTTGCAAAACTCATGTTCCTGTCAGATTTGTTTTTCCTGGCATGGCCTGATCAAAAAAGATGAGAAAGTTTTAAAACACAACTTTAACATTCATTTCATGTTCCTAGGATGGCTTGTGTGTCAGAATAAAGCTTTCTTTGCAAAACTCATGTTCCTGTCAGATTTGTGTTTCCTGCAATGGCCCTGATCAAAAAAGATGAGAATGTTGAAAACATGACTTTAACACTCATTCATGTTCCTAGGATGGCTTGTGTGTCAGAATAAAGCTTTCTTTGCAAAACTCATGTTCCTGTCAGATTTGTGTTTCCTGGCATGGCCCTGATCAAAAAAGATGAGAACTGTTGAAAACATAACTTTAACTTTCATTTCATGTTCCTAGGATGGCTTGTGTGTCAGAATAAAGCTTTCTTGCAAAACTCATGTTCCTGTCAGATTTGTGTTTCCTGGCATGGCCCTGATCAAAAAAGATGAGAATGTTGAAAACACAACTTTAACATTCATTTCATGTTCCTAGGATGGCTTGTGTGTCAGAATAAAGCTTTCTTTGCAAAACTCATGTTCCTGTCAGATTTGTGTTTCCTGGAATGGCCCTGATCAAAAAAGATGAGAAATGTTGAACATGACTTTAACATTCATTTCATGTTCCTAGGATGGCTTGTGTGTCAGAATAAAGCTTTCTTTGCAAAACTCATGTTCCTGTCAGATTTGTGTTTCCTGGCATTGCCCTGATCAAAAAAGATGAGAAATGTTGAAAACACAAGTTTAACATTCATTTCATGTTCCTAGGATGGCTTGTGTGTCAGAATAAAGCTTTCTTTGCAAAACTCATGTTCCTGTCAGATTTGTGTTTCCTGCAATGGCTCTGATCAAAAAAGATGAGAGCTGTTGAAAACATGACTTTAACACTCATTTCATGTTCCCAGGATGTCTTGTGTATCAGAATAATGCTTTCTTTGCAAAACTCATGTTCCTGTCAGATTTGTGTTTCCTGGAATGGCCCTGATCACAAAAGATGAGAGCTGTTGAGAACATAACTTTAACTTTCATTTCATGTTCCTAGGATGGCTTGTGTGTCAGAATAAAGCTTTCTTTGCAAAACTCATGTTCCTGTCAGATTTGTGTTTCCTGGCATGGCCCTGATCAAAAAGATGAGAAATGTTGAAAACACAAGTTTAACATTCATTTCATGTTCCTAGGATGGCTTGTGTGTCAGAATAAAGCTTTCTTTGCAAACTCATGTTCCTGTCAGATTTGTGTTTCCTGGCATGGCCCTGATCAAAAAAGATGAGAAATGTTGAAAACACAACTTTAACATTCATTTCATGTTCCTAGGATGGCTTGTGTGTCAGAATAAAGCTTTCTTTGCAAAACTCATGTTCCTGTCAGATTGTGTTTCCTGGCATGGCCCTGATCAAAAAAGATGAGAACTGTTGAAACACAACTTTAACTTTCATTTCATGTTCCTAGGATGGCTTGTGTGTCAGAATAAAGCTTTCTTTGCAAAACTCATGTTCCTGTCAGATTTGTGTTTCCTGCATGGCCCTGATCAAAAAAGATGAGAAATTTGAAAACACAAGTTTAACTTTCTTTCATGTTCCTAGGATGGCTTGTGTGTCAGAATAAAGCTTTCTTTGCAAAACTCATGTTCCTGTCAGATTTGTGTTTCCTGGCATGGCCCTGATCAAAAAAGATGAGAAATGTTGAAAACACACTTTAACTTTCATTTCATGTTCCTAGGATGGCTTGTGTGTCAGAATAAAGCTTTCTTTGCAAAACTCATGTTCCTGTCAGATTTGTGTTTCCTGGCATTGCCCTGATCAAAAAAGATGAGAATGTTGAAAACACAAGTTTAACATTCATTTCATGTTCCTAGGATGGCTTGTGTGTCAGAATAAAGCTTTCTTTGCAAAACTCATGTTCCTGTCAGATTTGTGTTTCCTGGCATGGCCCTGATCAAAAAGATGAGAATGTTGAAAACATGACTTTAACACTCATTTCATGTTCCTAGGATGGCTTGTGTGTCAGAATAAAGCTTTCTTTGCAAAACTCATGTTCCTGTCAGATTTGTGTTTCCTGGCATGGCCCTGATCAAAAAAGATGAGAATGTTGAAAACACAAGTTTAACATTCATTTCATGTTCCTAGGATGGCTTGTGTGTCAGAATAAAGCTTTCTTTGCAAAACTCATGTTCCTGTCAGATTTGTGTTTCCTGGCATGGCCCTGATCAAAAAGATGAGAAATGTTGAAAACACAAGTTTAACATTCATTTCATGTTCCTAGGATGGCTTGTGTGTCAGAATAAAGCTTTCTTTGCAAAACTCATGTTCCTGTCAGATTTGTGTTTCCTGGCATGGCCCTGATCAAAAAATGAGAGCTGTTGAAAACATGACTTTAACACTCATTTCATGTTCCTAGGATGGCTTGTGTGTCAGAATAAAGCTTTCTTTGCAAAACTCATGTTCCTGTCAGATTTGTGTTTCCTGGCATGGCCCTGATCAAAAAGATGAGAACTGTTGAAACATAACTTTAAACTTTCATTTCATGTTCCTAGGATGGCTTGTGTGTCAGAATAAAGCTTTCTTTGCAAAACTCATGTTCCTGTCAGATTTGTGTTTCCTGGCTTGGCCCTGATCAAAAAAGATGAAATGTTGAAAACAAAGTTTAACATTCATTTCATGTTCCTAGGATGGCTTGTGTGTCAGAATAAAGCTTTCTTTGCAAAACTCATGTTCCTGTCAGATTTGTGTTTCCTGGCATGGCCCTGATCAAAAAGATGAGAAATGTTGAAAACACAAGTTTAACATTCATTTCATGTTCCTAGGATGGCTTGTGTGTCAGAATAAAGCTTTCTTTGCAAAACTCATGTTCCTGTCAGATTTGTGTTTCCTGGCATGGCCCTGATCAAAAAAGATGAGAATGTTGAAAACATGACTTTAACACTCATTTCATGTTCCTAGGATGGCTTGTGTGTCAGAATAAAGCTTTCTTTGCAAAACTCATGTTCCTGTCAGATTTGTGTTTCCTGGCATGGCCCTGATCAAAAAAGATGAGAATGTTGAAAAACACAAGTAAACATTATTTCATGTTCCTAGGATGGCTTGTGTGTCAGAATAAAGCTTCTTTGCAAAACTCATGTTCCTGTCAGATTTGTGTTTCCTGGCATGGCCCTGATCAAAAAAGATGAGAATGTTGAAAACACAACTTTAACATTTATTTCATGTTCCTAGGATGGCTTGTGTGTCAGAATAAAGCTTTCTTTGCAAAACTCATGTTCCTGTCAGATTTGTGTTTCCTGGCATGGCCCTGATCAAAAAGATGAGAAATGTTGAAAACACAAGTTTAACATTCATTTCATGTTCCTAGGATGGCTTGTGTGTCAGAATAAGCTTTCTTTGCAAAACTCATGTTCCTGTCAGATTTGTGTTTCCTGCATGGCCCTGATCAAAAAAGATGAGAACTGTTGAAAACATGACTTTAACTCATTTCATGTTCCTAGGATGGCTTGTGTGTCAGAATAAAGCTTTCTTTGCAAAACTCATGTTCCTGTCAGATTTGTGTTTCCTGGATGGCCCTGATCAAAAAAATGAGAGCTGTTGAAAACACACTTTAACACTCATTTCATGTTCCTAGGATGGCTTGTGTGTCAGAATAAAGCTTTCTTTGCAAAACTCATGTTCCTGTCAGATTTGTGTTTCCTGGCATGGCCCTGATCAAAAAAGATGAGAAATGTTGAAAACACAAGTTTAACATTCATTTCATGTTCCTAGGATGGCTTGTGTGTCAGAATAAAGCTTTCTTTGCAAACTCATGTTCCTGTCAGATTTGTGTTTCCTGGCATGGCCTGATCAAAAAAGATGAGAACTGTTGAAAACATGACTTTAACATTCATTTCATGTTCCTAGGATGGCTTGTGTGTCAGAAAAAGCTTTCTTTGCAAAACTCATGTTCCTGTCAGATTTGTGTTTCCTGGCATGGCCCTGATCAAAAAAGATGAGAACTGTTGAAACATAAACTTTAACTTTCATTTCATGTTCCTAGGATGGCTTGTGTGTCAGAATAAAGCTTTCTTTGCAAAACT